>LR812531.1:14942865-15187865 GCA_903798195.1 Danio kyathit
GGACCATACGCATGCTTTTGACTCAGTATAAATCAGCCTTAACAGAGCAGGGTCACGAGACTCCACACACGATAGGGAAAATAACTGAAAAAATCGACCTGGGGGAAATTTGATCGATTATAGGTTCTTAATGTTGATTTTGATTATTTTTCGATGAATCCCCCAGCCCTAGGCTGTGTTTTTAAAAACGGCACTGTAATAAAATGTTTGGTTCCACACAATCAATTTGTTTGAAAGTTTTTACAGATTTAAGTGGATTGAACATAAAACAATTAAGTTGTCCCCAAAAAAGCCCTCAAGAATTGGGTTGTTTCAGCTCATTATAAACAAGTAGTTTGAACAAAAAAGTGTTTTTTGAGTGCTGTGTTGTCTTTTCCCTGGCTTGTCAATTCTCTGTAAATCAATCAGTGTTCAGCAGCGAGTCTAGCTCCACCCTTTAGTATCATACTGTCGTGCTATAGATACCCATATGAAAGAGTCCCAAAACATGGTACAAGTCACTATTTTGGTACCGGAGACAGTGGAAATGAAATAAATGCATATTGCTAAGTGGGAATGAGCTGTTCCTCCTCATACGGGGATCTTATTATATAATACAGCTACTTATCTGCACGTTTCCAAACTTCAACAACGAATTTCAGTTTGATGCTGTTTTCATTCATTGTTTCATTTTTTGGGAAGATAGAGACTAGTAGTGTGTAATGCTTATTTGCAAAGGCCAGCAAATCAGAACAGTGCAGTTACATGCTAGTTGATGAGTTAATCAACCACAACAACTTGATAAGATTATCTGCTAACCATTTTGAAACATATTGGTTCAGTCTAGTAAAAATGTTAACCTCTTCCTTTGCTTTTTTGTCTGACTGCAGTTTGAAGGCTTTAATCTGCTATTAGCCATTTGTGATATTTTGCTTAAGATTGATTTTTGTTGTTTCTGTTAGAAAAGCATGTCAAGACTCCTCCCTCTACAGAAAAATAATTTGCATATAAACGACACACACAAAAAACTGTGTTTTTACTAACACTCAGATAGAGGAGGATTAGTTAGGGGAAATTTGACAGGCCATAATAAATAATATGTGGGGTATTTGAAGCTGGAACTTCACACACACCTTCTGGGACCATCGCAGATTTATTTGACATCTTATGAAAAGAGTGCTAATGCATCCCCTTTAACCTGAGATGCAGCCCGCTCAACCTGGACTGTTTCCCTTTCCAGCCGCTTCTCCCAGTAGAGTGTCATCTTCTTTCTGTGGCCATCAGCCTTTTCCTCCTCAGCAAGTTTCATAAGCTCAGTAAAGCATGGCCTTCAATTCCCTTGTTCTAGTGTTTTCACTTAAGATCTGGAGTGATGAGCAAGAGTGTTTCTGGCTCAATCCTTGAGCAAAGGCCTGTGTTGACAGGCATTATTATTTATTTGTCATGGTGGATGTAATAAGCTGTAGGTACAGCATGGAGGGCCCTTGATTTATTGCTCTGTCGACCAGCACTAGCGGGACGTCTGCTGTAGCGTGCAGGATGAATACGCCGCTGTCAGCGCTGTCCATCCTTCTCTTGCGCTCCACTCCCTCCTAACACCTAACCCATTTCATGCCAGAATACATAAACAATCTTTCATTATTTTGACGCCTTTTTTCAGATTTGCTCCTCGCCGAACATGAAAATAAAGGGCTTTTCCTTTTGGTGTTATTTTATTGCGTTTTGCGCATTTATCTGAATGTGCATCTTGAGTCGGCTGTCATGTCAGGGGGGGTTGGATTGATTTTTGGCACAGTTGCCTTTCATGGGGCTTTTATTGACTGGTTATTTTTGTAGCGTTGTACGGGTAAGGGACATCAGGGCTGGTTGTCACATGTTTTGTCAGTGAATTTGTGAGTGTGTGTAGATTTGTTTGTTATTTACCTATTACAATTACTTTTTTAGGAAATATGTAGATGATAAAACGATTACAGTATAAGGCAGAAAGCGTTTAAAGAAACTGAATATGTAAAATGTGAATAGATACATAACGTGGTTGTTTATTAAAATTAAATGTGTTATAATAATGGAAATATATACATATAATAATAATAATTATTATATTGTATTGTATTGCATTGTATTATTATATTATATTATATTATATGTTATTATATTATATGTTATTATATTATATGTTATTATATTATATTATATTATAATATATTATGTTATATTATATGTTATTATATTATATTATATTATATTATATTATATTATATTATATTATATTATATTATATTATATTATATTATATTATATTATATTATATTATACAAAATAACCGGGGGAAATATACGTTAATAATAATAATAATAATGATGACATTAATAACACTAGTAACAATTAATAATACATTCTAATAAATTGCATGTTTATGCATATTTCACAGATTTTTTTTATTTTACGTTATGCATGCTATGCTGCATTGTGTTGCATTGTTACGTTGCGTTACGTTGCGTTATGTTGTGTTGTGTTATGTTATGTTTTGTTACGTTATGGTGCGTTACGTTGCTTTATGTTATGTTGCGGTATGTTACGTTATGTTAAGTTACATTGCATTACATTACGTTTTGTTATGTTAGGTTTCGTTATGTTTTATTATGTTATGTTATGTTATGTTGTTATGTTATGTTGCATTATGTTGTGTTGCATTATGTTTTGTTGCGTTGTGTATTTCAGTGGCAGGTTATCACAGTGGGAAACTTTCATTTAAATAAACTATTATTTATTTAATTAAGCTAATTTTCCTTTTTCTTTCTTTTTTGGCAACATGTATAGTACGGGGAACAAAACTGCAAAGTGATGCATAAAGTGGTTATACACATAAAATAATAAACTATAAATAGAAAATCTATAAAAATTGCATATATGATATGATATGATATAGTATTTCTTGGCATTGGTTATATTTTAAGATCTCAATTTAAGACAAGAAAATTGTGCTAAATAGAAAACCGTTAATAAATTCTAACGAAACATTAATTTTGGTTAGAATATTTGAAGCATGAATATTTACACATTTTATATTATACAATCATGCTTGACAACCATTTTAAAAGGAACAATTCATTCAGAATATTTAAAAATGTCTTGAATTACATGTTTGACTGACATCCAACACTTTTGTTTCACTTTGCACATAATTAATGGTGCGCGTGCTGTGTTGAGATACTGTGACAATGAACCTACCCAATGTCAGGTCAATCCTGAACTATTTTACCTTCTCTGTGCCTGTATGATCTCATCTGCTGGACGGATATGGGTATTTGAGCCGTCTGTCTGAGAAGCTATAGATGACGGAGCTGAGGACAGTGTCTTGTGGGTTTCCGCTGTCGTTTCCCACTGCATTAGCATCGCTGCGGATCTGATGTTTGGACTATGAGTGCCATATGAAATATCATGCCCTCGCCGCTGTCAAAGGCACAGCACCAGACCTATTCCATCAACTTAATATTTCATGCTAAACCAATCACATTTGGTTTGTGGCTCGGTGTAATTCAATCGTGTACCATTAAAAAGCAACACCTCCCCCCTTTCTCAGTGTAGGACGACCTGAAGATCCCAGAGCCCCGGAAATATGGCCTAATAGGACAGTATGAAGATGGAAGCACTGTTTTTGGCAGGAGTAAAGGATTGGTTTATTAGAATTCCTTTGGTTTGTTAAGGATTATTTTTTAAGGCAAAACAAGGCATGTGAATAGGGTAAAAACACCAACTATGTTTATAACATAAATATGTAAATATGTTAATGAGAGGTTGTTTACTAAAATATGCACTTATTTGTATACATTACAGATTAAGTTAGGTGCAAAATATCTAGTTAATTTTTTTCTGATATATTAAAGGGGCCATAAAATTAAAATTTGAATATATCTAGGCAAAGATGAATAATACAGGTTCAGTAAATGGAAATTACATACTGTAAGCCTAAAAAACAATAGCAGTTTCCTCATTTTCACGTAAATCCTATAAATTTTAAATCCTGGTAAAAAAAAAAAACAGAGCAATCTGAACAAAACAGAAACTGTAATGTCGCACATGGGATCATTTTGTATCATTCGTATTTGATTGGCCACAAAGTTTCCTACTGAGATTACAACAATGACAATTCTATATCCTTATTTTTAAATTTGTCTTCGCTCTATGGGTTTACATTGCTTTCTGTATGTTACTAATTCATGTGGACAGTTGCCAAATGGTGGTGCCAATGTGTGTAAACTCATAGAAAACAACGTTCAAAAGTTTAAAAGATGCGGTGCTTCATGTGCGCTGTACAATAGGCTTGAAAGTGTAAGTGAAGCAGTCAGTCAAGTTTATTTTGTAAATTGATTGAACAAAAAAATTAAAACATATTGAACAAACTCGATTGATGTAACCATTTTGAAGAAAAGGGCTTGTCTTGCTATAGTTTTTAGAGCTAGGACGCCCCCATCTTGGAATATTGCTGTGTCTGATGTCACGGGCTTGCTTCCGTTGCCTCAGCTTAACAGATAGAGTGGTAGTAATGGACTGAACATGGAGACAGAAAAGCCTAATTTAACCCAATGCATCAGTTTGTGGATGTGCATCACAGAGCTGGTGCAAATACAAGCATCAGATGTGTGTCTAATATATAAAATAAATATTTATACTATTTTTTTTCTTTTAATAACCGATCATTTTGATGCACTTTGGTTCACTCTCTGTAATGCGCTGGCTGTGTGGGCTTCAACAAGGTCCGGTGGCCATCGTAATGGGGGCGGGTACTTTTACTTTTCACTACTAAACTACAGCCCATCACCTCTGTTTGTGTCAAAATCAAACTAAGATTGGTGCGGATTTAACTATGATTTCAAACTAAGATTTTTTGTCTTTTATACATAATATTGAGAGATCAACTTAAGGGAATATGTCTTGATATAATCCACACAGACGTGATTTAGTAAAGCGTGAAGTCATGTGTTTTAATAATTTCATCCTTAGTCTGAAAGTAAAGCCCCTCGTCAGAAAGCGCTGGATCAGCACGAAAGAGTGGACCAAAGCGCATCGGTAACACTTTACAATAAGGGTGCATTAGTTAACGTTAGTTAATGCATTAGTTAACTTGAACTAACAATGAATAACGCATCTATTAAGCATTACTTAACCTTTGTTAATGCTAACTAAACATTTATTCATGTGTTAGCTAATGCATTAGTTCATGATCTAACAGTAAACAAGGACTTTGTTCAGCATTACTTAATGTTTGTTAATGGTAATTTACACATATTCTAATGCATCTCTTTACATGAACAGTTTAATTAGTTAATGTTTACTTACTCATACGCTAACACATTTGTTAATGGATTAGATAACTTGATCTAATAATGAACAACTCATTTATAAAGCAATACTGAATCCTTGTTAATGAAAACTTACAATGTTAGTTAACATGTTAGTTAACATGAACAAAAGAATCAGGTTCAGAAATACACAAACTTTGCTCATGTTAACTACTCATATACTACTGCATAATTGGTAGAGCTTATGATAAGTTCATAGTTCCTGATCAATGCCAGGGACAAAGGAGGACTATATTGGAGTGCATTACATCGAAACCTCAGCTTCAACTGTTATTCATGTTTGTTAACTATTTACTAACATGATTTATAATTAACAAAGCATTTGTTAATAGTGCATCAAACAAACGGTATTTAAAAAGAAAAATAGAACACGTATAAATATATTTTTAAATATTAGTCACAAATTTGATGCTTGTATTTGATGTACATCCAAAAACTGATGCATTGGGTTAAATTGCAGTTTAATTACAGTCTCTGTGTTCAGTCCATTACTTTCACTGTATCTGTTCAGCTGAGGGAACAGAACCAACCCTGTGACATCAGACACATCGATATTCCAAGATGGCGGCACCCTAGCTCTAAAAACTATAGTAAAACACGCCCTTTTCTTCAAAATGGTTGCATTAATCGGTTTAATATATTTTTATTAAAGTGGAAACCAATTTACAAAATAATGTAAACTTGACTGACTGCTTCACTTCCACTTTAAGGATCAGTTCTCACCCAGCTGCCTGTTCACAGCATGTAAGAATTCAAGAATTAAAGAAAAAGAAAACAAAGTTGAATTGATGAAATTCAATAATTATGACTATGATCATTTAAATCAATTCAAATGAATTGATACACCAATTATTCAGCGCTACCCCAAAGAGCCATAAGGTCTGTTTAAATGTATTAAATTAGTTAAATATGGTCAAATCTGAATATTTTTTTTTCTTGGGGTCATTTCTGGGGTCATAAACGAGCATATAAAACTATTTCTGGAGGATTTTTTTTGTTTACCGAAGCCACAAACCTACTATGTAAATACCAAAGAACAACTTATTATATCAATCAATGCTTTCTATAACACTTTTTAGAGAGGGGACTTTTGTTAATCTTTTTTTCACTCCATAATTCAAAAAAATCCTGCAAACAGAAAAAATACACATGCATTTTAATATTTCTGTTAATTAAAATCATGCGTTTATATAATCAGACAAATTATGTATGACCAAATCTCTCTGTAAAAATTCCAAAATATAGATAACAATAAAACGTAGAGTTGAAGTCAGAAATATTAGCCTCCATTTGAATTCTTTTTTTCTTTTTTAAATATTTCCCAAATGATGTTTAACAGAGCAAGGAAATTTTCACAGTATGTCCAATAATAAATCTTCTGGAGAAAGTCTTGTTTGTTTTATTTCCTTCAGAATAAAATGAGTTTTTAATTTTTTATTAAAAACTTTAAGGTTAAAATTATTAGCCCCTTTAAGCTATATATTTTTTTCGATAGTCTACAGAACAAACTATTCTTATACAATAACTTGCCTAATTACCCTAACCTGCCTAGTTAACCTAATCAACCTCGTTAAGCCTTTAAATGTGTCTTGAAAAATATCTAGTCAAATATTATTTACTGTCATCATGGCAAAGATAAAATAAATCAATTATTAGGACTGAGTGATTAAAACTATTATGTTCAGAAATGTGTTGAAAAAGTCTTCCCTCCGTTAAACAGAAATTGGGGAAAAATAAACAGGGAGGCTAATAATTTAGGGGGGCTAATAATTGTGACTTCAACTGTATGTTTTTACTATGTAAGTGCTGTTGAAGTGGAGATTTATGCCTCAGTGAAGGAGAGAAAGCTCATTGAAAAATATATGTATGCTAATTGAAATCTTGAGACACAAATCGATGAAAGAAATACTTGAAAACTTTATAGGTTTTTTCCATAGAAAACATTACAAAAAGCTAAAAACCCCGAAGTCTCAAAACTGACACACGCACACTCAAAACTCCACACACAAACATTGTTTTTGCCTTGAATGTCTCTCCAAAATCTACAAACAGAACTGAGGAAGAAACTTAGCTGGCATATCAGAAAGAGGACGGGACCGTGGAGCGGAGGAGAGCAGGAGACAAGAGTTAATTAATATGAGAAATTTGTTTTGTGTTCTAATAAAAGGCTCAGCCAGGGCGGCTTGTCACTTAAGCCCGGCTCAGCTGAATGTCTGAAGGGTTTTCTCGGCGTAATCTGTGAATAACATTACACCCGGCTTCACAGACCTAACACCAAGCGTGTAATAGCTGAATTAATGCTGGCGAATGCTGATAATTATACATTACAATCCGGTTTTTAAAGGCACAAATAAGTGTTAATTATGTAGAAAACAAGATCTTCTCAGTCTGCGCTGTTGGAGCCAAACTGTCATTTGTTAGTCGCCGCAGGAGGCCTTGCTTGCCTTATGGGTTTATTCTGATGTTTTTAGTTTTTTATTATTTTATCTTTAGCATACTTAAGTCACTGTTTGTTTGTTTTTTTCCGCCCCAGTCTTTGGCGATCATCACTAACTGTATGGTTAATGGCAATCATTAGTTATCCGGCAGGGTTTGGCCGTGTTCAGATGTGGGCAGTGAACTGCGAATACTCATTTGGTCGCTGAATGCAGGTTTGACAGGCCCCATTTATAACCAGCTCATTCCATAATGTCCATCCTATTCATAACATTTGGTTGCTGTCTAATTAGAAGTGTTGGATGCAAACAGCTTCGGACGGAAGAGTGGAGTAAATCCATTTATCCATCATTGTTGTTTTGTACAGGGTTTTAAATCAATTTAAGTACTTTGCATCTCTGAAAAGCATTTAGTGGAGATTATTGTTCAATGTAAACATCAAAAGCGAAATGTATTTATTTATTTTCATGTTATAGGTCTTATAAAGTCTGCAGTTTGACTTTAAATTCAATACAAGAGATAGTATCACTTACATTTTGTTTTGCTACAGTGCATTCTTAATGGTACTTAATTAGAATTGGAGTCTTTGGATTACATCATAGTATATAAATCATAATGACATTCGTACGTAATGTATTCAGTAGCACAGTGCATATTAAAGTGCTGTTTGGAAGATTTTACTTGTGTAATGTAATTGCTAATTACATTTTTTTTTTAGAATGTTTGTTATATGTTAACAAACAAATTAAGGTTTAAGTACCTTGTTATTCTTAAATATTAAATCAATCAATCAATCAATCAATCTTTCTTAAAATTATTTGAGAATTTGAAGATAATGTCAAATTAATTTCAATAAGTAAGAAACACATTTGCATGCTCACACTTATAAGTTGTTGATTAATATTCACATGTAGGGATGCATCAATTAAACTTTTTCACTATTAACCACACTTTAATTCGTTACAGTTAATTAAACATACAGGTAAAGGTTTCTCAACACCGCGTTTCTGCACGGAACAAATCTGCTGCAACTGAACAAAGTTATGCCAACGGTGCACTAGTTTAAAGTTAAAGTAAGCTGGATTAGATGCCTGAGGCTATTAACTAAAGGCTGTTCACATATCGTGTCTTTTGCGGGCGCAAGTTCGTTATTTCTTTTCTTGCGTGCATATTGGGAATGATGTGCATACTTTGTATGGAATATACACATTTCTACTCCAAAGAGAAAAAAAAATGCAAAATGAAAAATACTAAACGAGTTCATAATATAGTTGGTCAAAGGTGCCTTTCAGTCAGCGGTTCAGCAGCCTTTGACTACATTTGTTCTCCTCTAAAAAGGAAATACTTAGCTAATATAATGTAATATAATATAATTATAATATAATTGTAATATAATATAATATAATATAATGTAATATAATATAATTATAGCTAATATAATGTAGCTTACACCGTAAAAAAAAAAATCTGTTATTTTACGTTTTTTTTCCGGCAGCTAGGGTCGTTAAATTACAAAAATTTACCATAAAATAACGGACTTTAAATTACAGAAATTTCTTTAAATTTAAATTTCCTTTAAATTTCTGTAATATATCGTTTGTTATTTATTGTTATTTACAAATATAAATTTTTATTTATTTATTTATTGTTTTGTCACTTATTTTGAGTGTAAAATTATTGCTTATGTTTAAAGGCCAAAAATCCTTTTCCACTTATTTGTAAGTCCAAAGAGAAATGGACTATTGTTTGTTTTTTATTATTATTTGGTTACTGAGCAGCAATAAATAACACTTTAAAATAAAAGATTTCATATGATTTTCTATACTAGCAGTGTTTTGAAATTAATGAGGGCATAATAATCATGATAACTGTGAAACCATGATTATTTTTCAGACTACAATCATACAACTAAAATCTATAATCGTTGCGTTCCTATTCACATGCAGGTAAACAAATATGGTATGCATATCTTTGCTCTATATCTCTGTTTTGTCTTTGTGTGGGTTTCATCTTAAATGTTTTTATTTTGAAATTAGTTACTTGAGATGATGTGATTTTTGAATGTAATGTATAAGTCATGACACTGTTTACACCTGGTATTATGATTCAAGTATAAATGAGGCTTGAAACATTTTGAGCTTGTTCACTTTCAGATCAGAAAAGACATTACACGCAGCACGTAGATAAAGAAATCAAATAAGTGAGAAAGGTGGACAAAAGTGATGGATAATCACCTTCTTGTGATCTGATTGGCCAAAAACACCTTTTGGGCGTCCATGATATCAACAAATAATGAAACAGATTTTCTTTTTCTTTCTTTTTGTTTAAAATCAATACTGTTTACAACAGTATCTTTCGTGTAAGTGTGATGAACGAGTTAAGTTAAATGTAATTAAAAAGTAGTTTGAATATTTAACTTACTGTGTAATACTTATTACAGAACCAATTTTATCGTAATTTGTAATCAGTAACAGATTACAGCTGGTATGTGAAATTCTCAGTTCTGACTGTTGTGACGACAATGGTTTTACGGATGCTATAGGAAATTATTGGACCATAGACTGTATTAAAATAAGGATGTTGTATCAATGATGTCACCTGTAGGTTTCTGAAGGAAATAAATATACAAATGTGCCAAGCCAACAGTCGGCATCTTGGTAGCATGTCACTCTTCCGAATACACAACACTCCTGGATAATTGAAAATATACAAGGAGATGGGGGCGGTGGTGTAACAAAAAAGGACTGTTTTTATTTTTGTTTTGTTTTTTTTTCTTTGGGCTTGACTTGTTCATGTTCTGGCGTCCTGTGTTTGGTTGTATACTTTATTAATAACGTTTTTGCTGAGTTTGGTCTTTTAAAATCGCTGTTTTAATGCATTGAGCCACTTTGAGCATTATTCTTATCACATTTTTCTGCAGGAAGAAAATGCTAATTACTCGTAAATGCTAAGCTATTTATAAAATGCAGGAATAGCATTGTATGACAACGTTTCAGATTATATCCTACAGGGAATCAATCTGTTGGATTCTGGAGTGCATGAAAGTTTTAAATGAAACTATAAATAATAAATGACTTTAAATTAGGTGCATTTATAAATCAGCTAATATAAGAATATATCCCTCTGGAAAAATGGTGGCCAGACTTGAATGGTCTGTGAGCACGATTAACTGCACAACATTTAAAAATTTGCAAAAAAAATTATCCCAATAAGTAGTAATAGACTATGAAAAAGCCAAATAAAACAAAAGTTCAGCGTCTGGAATCAGCTGAGGTGACAAGTGGCCACATCCTTAATTATGGAGAATTTTAAGGCTTAATACAAGGTCAACAGATGTGTTTTAAGAAAATATGCTAACCCTAATCTAGCCCTAACCCTCTGAGTTGTCATGAAGGTTACTTTACACCAACATGTACACCAAAGCCACTTTTTTCACCAGGCTGTAAACTTACAACTTTTTTTTTCTGCTGTAAAGTTGGGTGTTTTAACATTGGGAGTCTGTGGGATTGACTGTCTTTTGGAGCCAGCCTCAAGGGGCCAGTCGATGAATTGCAGTTTCAGTCACTCCCATACTGACTTCACAATTGAGACCGAGAGGACTAATGATTATATCTATTATATTATGTGTTGATACTAGGGTTGTGACGAGACCAAAAAACAAGACGAGATGCAATTTTTAGACTTTAAAGGAATCCTTAATGTCTTTTATTCAATTAAAAAATGACAAAATGCACAAAATTTTAGTGCATTTTGAAATCAAAATGTAAGCTTTTCTGAAATTAAGATTTAAATTATTTTTAATTATATGCATTAATAGACATATTTTTCCACAACAAAACTCAACTGACAGGCAAGTAGTTGGTTAAAAAAATATATAGTATGAAGAAAAATAAGGGCTATGAACTGGATCTCGAACTCAAGATGCCCAAAGCTCAATGGTGCTATGTCGGTGGACTGTCCACTATTCTATCGGCACTGACCATGAGATGCTCTAGAAACCAATCAGATCTAGCCAATAACATTGGATCTTGTACCACCCCTAGTTGATATTGTGCCAAAGGCTATTGACGGCAAGCCTTAAATGATTAGCCTAAAAAGCTGACTATTAACGAAAATGCTAATGCTACCTTTGTGGCAGTATGGAGGGAGGGAGAGCAAAAGCCACCTTGTGATTGTGCTTTAAGTGACTAAGTTAACGTTATGGGTTTACCGATTGGTAGTACAGACATTTATACAGTATGTGTCACGTACAGTTGAAGTCAGAATTATTAGTCCCCCTGAATTATTTGCCCCCTGTTTATTTTTTCCCCCAATTTCTATTTAACGGAGATAAGATTTTTTTCAACACATTTCTAAACATAATAGTTTTATTAACTCATTTCTCATATCTGATTTATTTTATCTTTGCCATGATAAGAGTAAATAATATTTGACTAGATATTTTTCAAGACACTTCTATACAGCTTAAAGTGACATTTAAAGGCTTAACTAGGTTAATTAGGTTAACTAGGCAGGTTAGGGTAATTAGGCAAGTTGTTGTATAGCGATGGTTTGTTGTGTAGACAGTCGAGAAAACTATAGCTTAAAGAGGCTAATAATTTAGACCTTAAAATGGTTTTTAAAAAAATTAAAACTGCTTTTATTCTAGCCAAAATAAAACAAATAAGACTTTCTCCAGAAGAAAAAAATATTATTAGACTAGTATGTGAAAATTGTATTGCTCTGTTAATCATAATTTATGAAATATCTAAAAACAAGAAAAAAAAATCAAAGGGGGGCTAATAATTCTGACTTCAACTGTATATACACTACATTAGCTAAAATTACATCACTTTATTTAATATTAGATTAATTTGTCACAACATTTGAATAATTCTGGGTTGTGCCCTTTATACAGGGCAACAACATATATGTGACCAGTCTTCTGAGATATTTGTATTCAGTCTCTGCAATTGAACAATTGAACTTTCTCTACAAAATTCTTTACAATTGAGCTAATCCTGTAATTCAGCTCATGGCAATATTTCATAACTATTAATCTGTTAAGCAACCACTTCATGCTCTTGATAGCCATTTCAGGTGGTAGTTTTCAAAAGTAGGCAACGGGCAGCTAACAGATTTATCCATGACATAATTTCTGTTTGCATACAAAGCCACCAGTTCTCTAGCTTCATTACCAGCCGTCTTCCCATGAGCACAAGCGAATCCTTTTCTCTGGTTGTGTTGAGTAAATGGTGTACATTAGCATAGCTTCTGTCAGCGGTTGTTTCTCTGCAGGAGCCGGCGGAGAGAAGAACACTAGAAGTCTCCTCAGAGCTCCTGCTAAACCACAGCTGACACGGGCCTGATGAGCCCTTAATTAGTGATACATTTTCTCTGTGTGATTTCTATTGATGTGTGGGCAAGAAAAGACAAATTGAGCTGCCGCCTGACCTGAGTACCAATTGTTTCAGAAAAGCCAGTAAACATCTCTCTCCCTCCCCCCCCCTCTCTCTTAATGCCACCCTCCATTTCTCTCACCTTTCTTTTTACTTTCCTCTCTCTCTCTCTCTCTCTCTCTCTCTCTCTCTCTCTCTCTCTCTCTCTCTCTCTCTCTCTCTCTCTCTCTCTCTCTCTCTCTCTCTCTCTCTCTCTCTTTTGCTGCCTGTTTTCTGGTTCGTTCTTGCCTACTTCTCTTTTTCTCTCACACATGACAAACAATAAAGAAAATCATATATTGATTATATAATACATAATATTATTGTACACATAAACAATTCGAAATTTTATAAATACACAAAATGAAAAAAAAAAGTCCAATATGATTACTTAAAAGAGAAAAGAATATATATTTACAACAGTTCTGTCTGGTTCTCAAAGCTATTGGCTGATAGCTGTGAGCTATTCTGCAATAACAGCACTCGTACAGCCTCTTCACCCTTGTGTATTACACAAGATTAACAGCAGATCAATAGACTCACTACAGTTTGACAAATATTGCAGCTCTTGGACAACATAATATACTTTTGAGGCTTTTTTAGATTGCAACTATTCAGTTTATTTAAAAGTAATGTTCAGTTTATTTGAAAATAGTGCCTATTTTAATATTAATAATTTCGGAGATTCAGCACATCAGCGGCCATTAGCCTGTCATACTGAGCAGAGCAAAGATGGTTGACATTCCACCACAAGATGGCGACAGAAATCGCATAAGTCCTTAGGCAAGAAAAACGTAAGCGTAAATTTCAAACTACAGATGATCAAATCATTATAAATCAGGCAAGTGACATTCTAAGTCGATCTCTCTCTTTTGTATGGTGTAGTGCTTTATGTATAACAAAGTAATCTGGTAGTGTTTGCTTTACTTTGGCTTTTTCGAGGATAATTATTGTGACCTCCCGATTGCAACAGAGAAATACTGAGAAATCTCTGTAGACTGATGGCATTTCATGCAGTTCAAAATCGAGCAAAATCACCTGTTTTGTCATCACTTCAGATATTAAACTAGAGAATCATTCAAATGCTAGCTCTAAAGTGACGTTGGTGAATTAGCAATGGCTTCTGCTGTTCTGACGTCAGTTGCAGATGTGAATTAATGGCGGAAGAAAGTAGTTCCTCTTACAAAAGTATTTTTGAAACTTTCCGTGTTTGATTTTCTTTTTTATATATGCGATTATGCAGTCAAACTGTTGTATAAACGCAATATCAGACTCGTAGCAGTGTGATATGGCTGTATATCGTCACTGGTGGGACACTAAGGCACTCTGCGTGCAGCCTCGACCCAACGCACGCCTACTAGTAGTGCCAATATACAGCTATTTGTATGTATGTATTTGTGTGTGTGTGTGTATATATATATATATATATATATATATATATATATATATATATATATATATATATATATATATTACACAACTGTGCATTCATTCAGATGATGTGCATGTTTTTGACTAGTTTTGTCTACTGGCTGACTCTGTGTTTATGACAGGCTTATACATATTACACATTATACATTTTGCTGTTGTTCATATCAGACTGGAGTTCTCACCCAGGATATGCCTCAGTTTTTTTTTGTATTTGTTAGAGATGTAAAATTTAGTGTAACTATCTTGAGATTGGAGTTTGAAGTATGTGTTTTGGTAATGTTCATAGTGCGGCAGGAAATGCTCCTCACTTTCCCTGAGAGAACAATCTCTGCTCAATTCAATTCAATTCCATTCAAAAGAGCATTGCAGATTACAAAAACAATGAATAAAAACGTAAAGGTATTATATAATACTTATATACAGTACATACACAGAATATATACATATCTCTGAATTTGTCTGTTGTGCTCTTATGTGTGTGTGTTTGTGTGCATGCATATGTTTGTCTGTGTCAGGCTGCATGCAAGAGTAAGGTGAGTAGTTTGGTGAGGAGACGAGCTGCAGCATTAGTGTTTTTGCTTGCCTGTGCAATAGAAGGCGACGTGCGTCAAGGCCCCGGGACGCCCGCCTGCCCGCTCGCCCATCACTCGCAAATGCAGATGGAGGCTGAGCGGCTCCCTAGCGGCGAAGGCGTCTGCGCCGGTGATTGCGGGATCCAGGATGAAGTCTGTACTGACAAACTGCACTGATTGATGGATGGACGAAGCCTGGAAAGTGGATGAGAGAACGGAGGGGTGGAGGAGGGCGAGTTTAACGCAGGCGAACGGGGAGAGACAGAGAGGAATGACCTGTTGAAGTGTTCAGCAATTTACTCGCTGCTAACTGAGCGCGGGATCCTTTGCATCTGTAAAGATTTGGCCCCGGTGTGCATGAAGGGTTTTTGACAGCCAGCAGGGGCTGCGTGATTTCAGATAGTATTGTTTTACGGCTGTGTGTGTAGAGTCTGAGCCAGGCCTGTCAGAAAGTGTGCATTTTATGTTTCTGCTTAATGGTGAGCACAGAGGCTCGGATGTGTCTGTGGGATTTTTTTATGGAGTCATCAATACAGAGACACAAATCATGGCACTTCTTTATGGGATTGGAAAAAAAGATAGTAATTTCAAAGGGGTGTGTGTATGTGTGTGTGGTGATGGCATTGTTTAATCTGTTTAAAGAAATGTGGGTATTTACATAATTTGCATTGTATAAATACTAAATTGGACTATACAAGACTTTTTTTTTGTAAAGAGTACATAAACATGTGAAACTCTCTTCCATTACTAAACGAGATGAATGTAGCTATTATGCATTTTATGAGTCATTTCTCTTCAGTGTTGAGCTCTATGGCTCTTTATATTAAATGTGATGCAATGCATCACAAACCTCAGGTAAATTATCCATGCCTTGGTATTTTCTCTAGGGCTACAACTGACAACTATTGGAATGAATGGATTAGTGTTTATAATATAAAGTGCAGATTACAAAACATTTTATAAAAAAAAAAAAAAAAGTATATTATTATTATTATTATTTATTCATTCATTTTCTTTTCGGCTTAGTCCCTTTAATAATCAGGGGTCGCCACAGCGTGATGAACCACCAATTTATCCAGCAAATGATTTACACAGCATGTTTTACTTGTCGCCCTATTATTATTATTATTATTATTATTATTATTATTATTATTATTATTATTATTATTGATAATATTTTATTATTATTATTATTATTATTATTATTATTATTGTTGTTGTTGTTAATATTACTTTGTTTAATATTTTTTATTAATTTTTTATTTCAATTTTTTTTATTGATTGTGGTAATTATAAGACTTATTAAATAAAAACCTTTATTAATAATAACAATACTACTATTATTACTATTATTATTACTATTATTATTATTATTATTATTATTATTATTATTATTATTATTATTCATTCATTCATTCATTCATTCACTCATTCATTTTCTATTGTTGTTGTTGTTGTTGTTGTTGTTGTTGTTGATTTTACTTTGTTTAATGTTTTTATTAATGATTGTGGTGATTATGAAAAGATTTATTAAATGAAAACCTTTATTAATAATAAAAATAATAACAATACTAATACTATATTATTATTAATAATAATATTATTATTGTTGTTGTTGTTGTTACTTTGTTTAATATTTTTTATTCATGATTGTAGAGATTATAAGATTTATTAAATGAAAACCTTTATTAATAATAACAATAATGGCAATACTACTAATAAATTATTATTATTATTATTATTATTATTATTATTATTATTATTATTATTGTTATTATTATTATTGTTATTATTATTATTATTACCACCATAAAATTCCTTGCCACTTATTCACTGTAACACATATTTTATTTAGTTTGTGTATAACTTTATACAAGGGTTGAAAAATGAAACTGAAATGTCTGTTATTTGACTTGTTTTGGCGCCTTCTTTTGTGGCCAATACAGCATCAGTTAATCTTGGGAATGACGGATACAAGTTCTGCACAGTGGCCAGAGTGATTTTGAGCCATTCTTCTTGCAGAGTAGTGGTCAGGTCACTGCGTGATGCTGGTGGAGGAACGTTTCCTGACTTGCTCCTCCCAAACAGCCCAAAGTGGCTCAATAATATTTATATCTGGTGATTGTGCAGGCCATGGGAGATGTTAAACTTTCATGTTCATAAAGCCGTTCTGTTACCAGTCTTGCTGTATCTATTGGTGCATTTTAATCCTTATAGATGGCACTGCTTTCAGGATACAATGTTTGAACCATTGGGTGCACGTGGTCCTCCAGAATAGTTTGGCATTGGAATGCCATGATATTGCAGCCAAAACCATCACTGATCCACCCTCATGCTTCTCTCTGGGGATGCAACAGTCTGGGTGGTATGCTTCTTTGGTGCTTCTCCATACCATAACTCTCCCGGATGTGGGAAAGACAGTGACGGTGGACTCATCAAAGAACAATACATGCTTCACATTGTCCACACCCCAATATTTTCACCGCTGTGGTTTTATGTTTTTTGGATAAAATCTGGGTTAGTATCCTAACATCCCTTTCCGACAGCTTCCTCTTGCGTCTACAATTGCTCCTTTTGGATGTGGTTCGCCTTCTTGGTGATATGCTTACATTTGCCTGGATCCCGTGGTTCTTGATACATCACAGAGACTTGCTGTCTTGGTCACAGATGTGCCAGCAAGACACACAACAACAATTTTTCCTCTTTTAAACTCAACACACATAATGTTGTGTGCATTGCAATATTTTAAGCAAAACTGTGCTATTACTCTGCTAATTAAACCTTCACGCTCTGCTCTTACTGGTGGAATATGAAATCAATGAAGTTTTTTTTTCTACCATTACTACGTACTTATAATAATAATAATAATAATAATTTATCAAATATTTCTTATAATTATGATATACAGTACTATCAGGGTGCAAATTACAGGGTGGTTTAGGGGGATTGACCCCTGAAGGAGATGAAAGCAACATGTATGGAGGGTCAGTCTTCTAAATAATAAGAACTAGTTTGCTTTAAACTGCATCTTAAATGCTAATAGTACTAATTAAATAATAGATAATATAAATATACATTTCACCATCACTAATATGAATTATACCATTGTGAATGCAAAATCGTGTCTGTTAATCTAAGCCAATAGACATTTCTTGTAAAATACTTGTTTGTTTCTACATATAGCCTAAAAATAAAGTAAAATTAGATGAGTTGTTTGTATAGTTTGACCTACAGTAACCTCTGAAATGGCTAATCACAGGATATGTAGGTCAGAATACACAAACTATCCCACAAAACACTGAACAATTAAATATGTTGCATTAATAAAACACATGTCATTTGATTCACTGAAGCATGTATTACACAAAAAAAGTTGACCCCCCTTGATTGTCAAATGTAGAAATAGCAACTATGTTGTTGATGTTCTGGTTGGTATAGGAATACAAGCAGAATAAAAACTGTCACTGTGTAGCTATCATCACCTAAAAATCTTATGTAAAAATGTTATGTATGAGAGCTCAATTTTGTAAAAAAGTAAATATATAAATAAATAAGCACTTTATTGACAAACATGTCAGCAATGTCACATAACCGATCTATACAGAGAATCTATATAGAAGCTAATAATTATTATTTCTATAATCCTTTAGTTAATGTTTGCGTTTTTATTTGGAGGTAGCTATATATTGTTGAGCGTACAGTATTTGGCAGATGTGATGGCGGCTTTGTGGGATCAGCACAGCACACCACAGTCATTTTGCAGCTCTTGAATATGTAATGGCGGCTGGAGGCAGAGCTGGGGGGCCGATAACCTTGTTGTCCTGACCAAAGCTTTCCTGTGCAGTGCAGGGAGCGCTCGGGCTGCCGAATAGATTCTCATTACGCCTGGACCTGCTCTACATTAGATGTCACGGGTGGCAAGGAGGGCCATTGCAAGATGAAGACTAATGCCGCTGGCCTCAGGAACTCCGATTACAATCACACTCATTACTCAGCGCCACTGACGGAAGCAATTTAAAGGCCCCGTCCATACTGTACAAGGGGCAGGGCGGACCTCTGTCACACACCCAATCCCGTGCTCCCCCAGCACTCCCACTGGCTCCATCAAGGACATTTAGAGGCCAACCGTTGCTCTCATTTGCTTTGCGGTTTGCCTTAAGTAAATGAGAGGCAAGACACTGCTGGTGAATAGAGGGAAAATATTCCATACTTCTCCAGTTGATTGATTAGGTGAAGAATTACAGCCCCTTTTCTTTTGTATTATACATTTTGTGAAAAGTTACATTTATATATGCAAATAAGGCATTGTTTAATTAAATATGTGATAAGTGCAAACGTTTCAAGCAGAAAAAAACCCAATGAAACAAAACCAAATAAAAACGCAACATTGGATAAAGTTATCTATTTATTGTTCTTTATTTTTTATTATGCAAACAGATGTGCAATTTACAGGTGACAAATAAAATAAGGTTAACAAAAGATACAAGAAAGACAATACAAGACTGTGAATAAGTGAGTGAGTTTGTTCTCCATTTTTAGGCAAAGAGATATACAGTTTACAGTATACAGATCCAATAAAATATCAACAAAACATACTGTTGTGACTATCCTTAATCAAAATTCCACATTAGTCACATCTTGGGTCTTCTGAGGGGTTTAGATGCATCCTTAGGAGTAGTACATGGAACGACAAGTCTTCATTTGTTGCTGTGTATTGTAGAGTTAATTTGAACACAAAACTGATATCAAATAAACTAAATCAAACAACTTTGGCTATCAACCAGACTGAAGGTAAGGTCTAAAGACCATGTGCTCCCAGCAGGTCCTTCTCCAGATGGCCACACTTAGGCTTTTAAGGGGTTGTTGCTAGATCCGGATATGGATGCGGCCGGAAGTTAACGAGAATTATTCATATTATTTATTAAATTTTCCATTTATTGTATTTTATTAGCGTGTACCCCCACCCCAACCCTAAACCCAACCGTCACAGTAATGTAAAAACAGTAGTTGTACCGAGTATTATTTATGTTATCTATTAAATTACCCAATAAATTGTATTTTATAATGCCTACCCCCACCCCAACCTTAAACCCAACCATCACAGTACTGTAAAAAATATTAATTATTGTTATACAGTGTCATAAAAAAATGCTGCTATATTAATGTGCAATCACACTTCCGGCCGGCCGCGTATCCGATCTAGACTTTACACTTTTAAGGGGGTGCATATCTCCAAAATGAAAGAAATCCTGATTAACGACATAAATCTTTAAATAAAGTGAACAAATGGCTCCTCCAAAACTGGATGCTAATTGTTTTTAAACTATTTTCAAAACAATTAAATTAAAAAAGTTATTAATGGAGCCATTTCATATTTAGAATATTTGTGTTTGAGTGTGAATAATTAAATAACAATTCAATTCAAATAATTCAAGTAATACTCATCTGTAGTTGTTATTAGAAATTGACATCAAGCCCATCAAAGTGTGTGTAAGATGTATGTAAGAAGTATACAAATGAAATAACATAGAAATGCTTGTGTATTAATGATGGTGTTATTATTGAAATAAATAGAACAATAAGATGAATAAGAAAAAGAAAACCATTGAGGATGGATAAGGATGAAGATGGTACATAATGTTTCTATATTTTTCATCAACTTTTTTTAGTGAAAGGATTTTACAGATGAGATTTTGGGGATATCACTCTATAATTTAATCATTATTATTATTATTATTATTATTATTATTATTATTATTATTATTATTATTATTATTATAAGTATAAATCAGATAAATAATGAATAAACATATCCAGCTGTAATATAATATAATATAATATAATATAATATAATATAATATAATATAATATAATATAATATAATATAATATAATATAATATAATATCTTCAGACATACATTGATAAAGTACTGAAAAGCACCTACAAATATGTTCTTTACTTTGCTTTAAAAACATTATATAAAGAGCCAAAAAGCCAGAAATCTTAGCATAGGTGGCTGCATGAAAAAACAAAACAAACAGTGTTTTGCCTGCAGTGTCTCTTCTTAGTAAGGGCAAATAGGCTGCTTTCCATATATGCAACTCTAAACGGTGTTGTGGACACAAAGCAGCGACGAAAGACACAGTATTGATACAAATGTAACGTGATCTTAAAAAGCCCACTCTCACTTTCTGACCCCTCGCTAAAGATTATGTGGTCAATACGTGTCAGCCGTTTGTCAGGGCTGCTGATTTAGAAAGGTGTGCGACACTCTCGCACAGCAAGGTTACGCTTTCAGCGAAGGCCTGATGACAGCCAGCCGAAAGAATAACAATCAGCCGGAGCAGTGAGGTGCCTGCCATTCAATAATGAATGATCGGCCCGTCAATTAGTGTGGAAACTCTATCATTGTAATGAGAGATGCGGCTGTGTTCTAACTCACTGCATCGCCTTAATGTCAGATCCTGTCTGAGATAAAAAAAAAAAACTGCGTTCCTCATATGATTTTTTTTTTTTTGAGTTATAAACAGGCTTGTTTGATGAATTGCCTGTGCAAGTGTTTGCAAATCATCATTTCCTTCAATTGACCTTGACGAGGCAGTTTGACGGGGCCGATGAGCAGGATGAGATGGAGAATGAATGACAGGGCAGAGAGTCATTCTTCTGCGCAAACATGCATCTTTGTAACTTTACAGCTTTAAACATCTCATGTCTGGTGCAGGAACTCGGGAACATTGGTAACACTTTACAATAAGGCAAGGTTATTTATATAGCACATTTCATACACAATAGTAATTCAAAGTGCTTTACATAAACAAGAATGAAAGAAATATAAAATACAAGTATAAGAAAATAAAAACAACAAAGTGTTAGAATGATTAAAAACAGATTAAAATGTGTTAAAGCAGGTTATAAAAGAATGAAAAAGAAAAGAAAGACATAATAGTGCGATCTGTAACACAGTGCTCATTGAGTAAAGGCACAGCTAAACAGACGTGTTTTAAGTCTTGATTTGAATGTGCCTAATGTTGGAGCACATCTGATTATTTCTGAAAGCTGAATCCAGTACAACCAATAAGGTTGTATTAGTTAATATTAGTTAATGCATTTATTAACATGAACAAACAATGAACAATACATTTATTACAGTATTTATACATGTTAGTTATTGAAAATGTTCATTATTAGTTCATTTTAATTGACGAAACATGTTAACAAGCATGCATTTGGATGTTACTAATACATTAGTAAATGTTGAACTAGGATTAATAAATGCTGTATAAGTATTGTTCAGTATTAGTTCATGTCAGTAAATACATTAACTACTGAAACCATATTGTAAAGTGTGACCGCAACGTTTGTTTTTGTTCGGTTGTTCTTCAAACATGGCTGCTTTGATGTTATGTGTGTGAGTGGACTGGTTTCTTTGATTATTATATACATTTATAAGTTTATAGGTTGTTGACTTGATGCTGCATTTTTTACTGTCACACATGGCAAACAAAAATATAATTAGTATTGTCATTATTTAAAATGCGGTAAGTGGATAAACATTTTCATTGTCTTCAATGGAACTCTTGTTATATAAACTACTGTGTTATTACATTTATTTATTTTTAATTTTTTTTATTTTTTACAGTTTTGAACAAAATCTCAAAACTGTTCTATGGTTTGACTGTCTAAAGCAGGGGTGTCCAAATCTGGTCCTGGAAGGCCAGTGTCCAGCATAGTTTAGCTCCAACCCCAATCAGACAAACCTGAGCCAGGTAATCAAGCTCTTACTTGGCCATAGATATTTACATTAGATGTCGCCCACCCTGTTGTTGTCTATTGGAAGGAATGCGTCAATAGAGCCGCCATTTTAGTACAGGGTAGCGCTCCTTTGAAATGGATGCGGGACCGAGCTTCAGTGGAGAACTGTGAAGAACATATACATATATCTATGATCGGGAGTTTTTCCGGTGGTCATTATGCAAATCATTTTTTTAAATTATGAAAATGATCATTTTACATCACATTTCTACATTGATGGATAAGTGACCGTACGGGCATTCCTGACAAAGAGCATGTGTTTGTGTGTATGGAAATGTACTATCCACTATGGAAATGCACTGTTAAATTTGATCAAATCCGTGTCCTGAAACACACCCCCTCTCCTGCTTTCACTTCTCATTCTAACGGAGGGAGCGATTCGTTTGTGAATGAATCCCCGTTATGAACGACTCGTTCACTTAGCCGATAATAGTACAAGTTTCTGGCACCGCAGCATCTTGTTGTCATATTTCTTTTGCATCGTTGCTTATTTTATTCAACAAAACTAGCATAAGCCTAGTATTGAGTGCAAGTTGGTGCTACTTTACCTTATGGTCAGTGCAGTAAGAGATTGTATTATCATCAATAACGTTACTTGTTTAGCACAAAAGTTTGTAACATACAAAAACGTAAAAAACGGAATCTTACCTATGAAATGTTCTGCCTTTGTGGTTTGTTTTCTTTGTTTGCTCGTTATTACACCCTTACACAGCGCTAAAGTCCAGCATCTTCACATTGGCACACTGTCTTGACTAGTGCAGTTGAATGACATTTGTGCTGGGAGCACTGTACAAATGTGGCGGCGCTATTGACTCATGCTCAGGGTCCGTATGCGATATCTAGTGTATATATCTATGTTACTTGGCTCACTTGAAATGTCCTGGCAGGTGTTTTGAGGCAAGTTGGAGCTAAACTCTTAAGGACACCAGCCATCCAGGCCTGAGTTTGGACACCCCTAGTCTAAAGCATAATTCAATAAATTGCAACTCTATTAAATTCAAAAGAAAATTGTAAAATCGATAATAAATACCTTAAGGCCTAATTTTAGAAGTGACTATTACAGTAAATAATTTTTTTTTAATCAATATTTTTCTTAAAACATAGGTAATTTGTCACTAAAAAACATGTCCTCTGGTGTGACACTACAGTATATGCTGATTTTAAAGTGGGAAATTCCACAGCAAACTTAATTAGTTGAAGGACCCCGTTCAAGATCATGTGACTGAAGCCCCCTGTAAAGCTCATGAGCTGCACCTGTTAAGTTTTTGTCTTTGAATTTGTCACATATTTTGCATATTTTTCACATTTTTGGAACTATAACACAACATTTTATTGTCTTTTGGCATGAGACCCCTATTTAATAAAAATGTCCAACATGTCATGGAGAAATATATATATATATATATATATATATATATATATATATATATATATATATATATATATATATATATATATATATTGATGATTTCAAATAAATTAAATAGCACTTTAAGAAGATAAGTGTCCAACAATAAATTACTCTTACACTATTTGTATATTAGTAAGTGTTGTTTTTCTTAATGCTTGTTATGTCACATCATAGGACATATTTAAGGTACAGTTCAGTAAAAACTGTATAATAACAGTGAATGAGTTGATAAATTTAGTGACCACTTGTATTTTCTCAAATATCAGATTTAAAACTAAAGAAATATACCTTTATTTCTTCACAAATTGCAATAAAAAACTACTCATATACATACAAAGGACTACTGTAGGTAGTGATAGTGAAAAAGTGGACAACATGCTAAATAATTCAATTTTCATTCAGCTTAGTCCCTTATTTATCAAGGGTCGTCACAGTGGAATGAATCGCCAACTATTCTGGCATACGTTTTATGCAGTGGATGTACTTCCAGCCACAACCCAATACTGGGAAACACCCATACACTATCACATTCACACACACTCATACACTATGGCCAGTTTTGTTTACCCAATTCACAATACTCCATGTCTTTGGATTGTGGGGGAAACCGGAGGAAATTACCCACACCAACACGGGGAGAACATGCAAACTCCACACAGAAATGCCAACTGGTCCAGCCCGGACTCGAACCAATGACCTTCTTGCTGTGAGGCGACAGTGCTAACCACTGAGCTGTCGTGCTGCAATATTCAATATGCGATACAATATTTAAAATAAAAATGTCTTAACCAACATATATTTTATTTATGGAAAAGAAAGCATCATTGACCATTTATTTTGAAAGGTAAGAGTCTTCAGAACAACATCCCATCGAACACATTTAGTCCACCGACACAGTAGTGTTGAATTATGAATGGTTATTCATTTGTTTATGTCACCATTTCATCTGGAGGCCTGTTGTTTACATTGTTTACTATGTTACTTATGGTGGAAAACTGCGTCTTTGTAGTAAAAAGCAAGACGATACCATAGCTTACAGTGTTACAAATAAAATGAGACCACAAACTGAATAAAAAGTCTAAATTATAGCTACTGAAATCTAAACAAAGCAGTCGAGTGTTTTGACGTTCTGCATATGCATATCTGTGAGCTACTTTTAGCCAGTAGCTTACTCTCTAGTTTGACTGATGGAGAATTTAGCCAATGGCTGCATGATCTTGTGAAATATGGTGGTGTTAATTCATCTATTGGAAACGTTGTTGTTTTATTGCACAGTCACTGGTTCAGTGGGCTGTCAATCACTACGTGACATGACTTTAAGCTGAATACTGTTATCATGAAAAATATTATGTACTGTCATCATGGCAAAGATAAAATAAATCAGTTATTAGAAATTAGTTATTAAAAGTTATTATGTTTGAAAAAATGTGTTAAAAAAATTCAGTGGCGCAATATTCAATATGCGATACAATATTTAAAATAAAAATGTCATAACCAACATATATTTCATTCAGGGAAAAGAAAGCATAATTGAACAGAAATTGAACAGCCATGCTTTACTGTTGCATGAAACAAATACATTTGAATAAAGTAAACAAAAAGAAGCAATGATAAAATAAATAAGAACAACACTTTGCTCTACTGATATAGCGTTATCAACCTGAAAACATAAAGAACAATCAGGCAAAACAATAACAGTGGAGTTACTTCCTAACACTCTTGTTGCTTTCTTAAAAGGTTAGTTTTGACAAAAATGAAAATTGTAATTTTTTTCTCATCATTTTCTTACTTGTTCCAAATCTGTGTGAGTTACTTTCTGCTTTTCAACACAAAGTAAAATATTTGGAAGAATGCTGAAAAAAACAACAACAGTATTTTTGTTCCTACCATGCATGTCAATGGCTGCTTTTTTTCCCTTAAGATTCCTTAGAATGGCTTTTTTTTTTTTTTTAATGAATGTTTTTAATCATATATTTTTTATGTATGACAAAGATATACTTGTAAAATCATGTAAAGGATATATTTATAAAAATGTCATTAGTGTATTTACAACTAAACAAATAACTAACAATTTAAAAATGTTCACTCATATTTTGAGAAATATTTAATTGACGCCATTAAAAAAAGACTCAATTTAGGGATCACAGTGCAGCTGAAAACTTATAAAACTTATTTGCCATTTTCAATATTTATACTTTATTAATATCATTGAAACTAGCATTTTCCAGGTAGAAGTTTTTGCTCATTTAAAAACAATACAATTATGTATGTTTACTCATTCTTTTATATATTTTAGTATGCATGTACAGGTCATTTTATTTTGTACACAATGACTCTGAATGAAGATTAAACATTATTTTGCTCATATTTACAGTTTATCAAAATTGTTATTTGAAACAAAAATAGACACTTTACTTTTAATATTACTTATTAATTATTATTAGTTATTAATATTATTGCAAAAATAAGTGCAAATAAAATCTCTTTTTAATTTGACACAGACACCAAAACAGCACAACTCATCTCAAAGTAGTGGTCAAAGTGATGTTCAGCCAAAGAAAATCCATACTCATTCTTTATTGAAAAATATTGATATTATGTTGATGTAGATGATGTGATGTTTTCCAAGCAGTACAGTGGTGTGAAAAATTATTTGCCCCGCACAGATTTTTTACATTTTCTTTGCATCCTTGTCATCTAATGAAAGTCTTACTTACTTGTTTTAATTCGGCTAGAATAAAAGCATTTTTTAATAAAATAAAAAGAAAAACATTTGAAGGTAAATATTTTTTGCCACCTGAAGCAATATTTTTGTTAATTTTTCTATAGAACAAACAATTGTTAAACAATGACTTGCCTAATTACTCTAACTTGCCTAATTAACCTAGTTAAGCCTTCCAGCGTCAGGACGTGGGCACACTGGGGCGTCGTTTTTGCACAATTCAGTGTTTACAAATACGTAGATTACATGAAAAAGAACACGAGTAATCTTGACAAACTATACACCAGTCTAAAGCTACAACCCTCAAGCAGCCATTGTAACCAGTTGTTTTTCAATGGGAAGCTTATAAAGAATGTATTTGCTAAATTTGTGCAAGTTGTACAGGAAAATCTCATTATATATACATATCATCATAATTACAACACACGCATTCATTGCTGTACATCAGAGTTTATTTTGAAAGGTAAGAGTCCCCATAACAACATCCCATCAAACACATTCAGTCCACCAACACAATAGTGTTGAATTTTGAATGGTTATTCATTTGTTTATGCCACCATTTCATCTGGAGGCCTGTTGTTTACATTGTTTACTATGTTACTTATGGTGGAAAACTGTGTCTTTGTAGTAAAAAGCAAGACGATACCATAGCTTACAGTGTTACAAATAAAATGAGACCACGAACTGAATAAAAAGTCAAAATTATAGCTACTAAAATCTAAACAAAGCAGTCGAGTGTTTTGACGATCTGCATATGCATATCTGTGAGCTACTTTTAGCCGGTAGCTTACTTTCTAGTTTGACTGATGGAGAATTTAGCCAATGACTGCATGATCTTTCGAAATATGGTGATGTTTATTCATTTGTTGGACACGTTGTTGTTTTATTGCATGGTCACTTGTTCAGATGTGACTTTATGCTGAATACTAGTATCTTGAAAAATATTATGTACTGTCATCATGGCAAAGATAAAATAAATCAGTTATTAGAAATTAGTTATCAAAAGTTATTATGTTTAAAAATGTGTTCAAAATTATTATTTTTGTTAAACAGAAATTGGGGGAAAATATAAAGCGGGGCTAATAATTCTGACTTCAACTGTATTGTATGTATATTTTTTGTTTGTATATAGTGTAATATTATTGTGCACAATGTGCAAGGCGTTTAGTTTTAACACAGTTTACACTTCCAAAAGTGCTCATAACAAAAGGAAACATCCTTTTACATTTTATTAGGGACTCTTTTAATCGAAAGGAGGCTACATCTTTAAAGTGGCGTGTAGTGTGAGCAAAATGTCAGTTTGGTGACATATGAGAGTCAGGGTGGGTCGATATCCTGCGTCCTGCTAATGAGACATGATGAAAACACTAGTCAGAGACTGTCCGTAGAGTAGCAGGTGCTAAAACCCGGGCAGCTTTAGATATCATAAGATAATCTAACACAACATAAATGACAGGTCGCTTCTCTGTTCGGCGGAAAAGCGTGACATTGATAGTTTAATGCATCCCCAGAAATGCTGGAATGTTTTATTACTGTCATAAAGAGCGAGCTTTGTGTCACCCCGTCCGTCGAGACCCATTCTCTTTGTGTATAGATCCACAAAGCACCGCGGATTGCTTAATAGTTGTCAATGGCTGATTTATTGAAGCGCGACAGCTCCATGATGGCTCTTGTGAGAAGGCCTGTCTGTCTGTGCTGAAGATGCAGTCGTAAAACAGGCCGAAAAAAAATCCTCCTTCTCTCCTCTCTCTTTTTAACAAATGGGCATCAACAGGCCATGAAATAATCAATGCTGATGATCCATCTTGGGTGCTGTCGATATGTTAATGAGTCTGCCTCATCGTTATGGCGGAGGGGCCATAAATCATTCGCTTTTAGCAGAATGCATAGCAGCTGGTGCGGCAAACCCCTGGCCAGGAATAAAACACTGTCTTTTAACGATTAATGTCCAAACATTCTGCCGCTCTGCTGCTTGATTGTTTTCAGATGCCAAAAAAGTAGGACGGATTGTAAATCAATAAAACAATAAGACAAAGTGTTTTAATAAAAGGAGAGGTTGCGAGTAAATCATCGCGGCTCTCCATTTAGCACTGCTTCCTGGCTAACGAATAATTGGATACCTGCTGCCCAGGAGTCATTTTTAAGGTTATAGATGCTCATGTCGTCTTGAGTGTGTGTGAAGCACGTGGCTTGCCTGCGTTACACAGAAAGAGAGAGAGAGAGACTGTGCGTTTGTGTGCACAATCTTTGGAGTTGAAGAACAAGATATTAGGACTTATAGGTGCATAAGAAGTACATTCATGAAATAGAATGTATGAATATTCCTGCATTGTATGATTTTTACCTGCATTGTGTAATAAATTATTTGTCTTAAAAGCATATACATATGTATATAGTTATGTATATTAGTTTCTAATGTGAATTACAGGGAGTGCAGAATTATTAGGCAAGTTGTATTTTTGAGGATTAATTTTATTATTGAACAACAACCATGTTCTCAATGAACCCAAAAAACTCATTAATATCAAAGCTGAATATTTTTGGAAGTAGTTTTTAGTTTGTTTTTAGTTTTAGCTATTTTAGGAGGATATCTGTGTGTGCAGGTGACTATTACTGTGCATAATTATTAGGCAACTTAACAAAAAACAAATAAATACCCATTTCAATTATTTATTTTCACCAGTGAAACCAATATAACATCTCAACATTCACAAATATACATTTCTGACATTCAAAAACAAAACAAAAACAAATCAGTGACCAATATAGCCACCTTTCTTTGCAAGGACACTCAAAAGCCTGCCATCCATGGATTCTGTCAGTGTTTTGATCTGTTCACCATCAACATTGCGTGCAGCAGCAACCACAGCCTCCCAGACACTGTTCAGAGAGGTGTACTGTTCTCCCTCCTTGTAAATCTCACATTTGATGATGGACCACAGGTTCTCCATGGGGTTCAGATCAGGTGAACAAGGACGCCATGTCATTAGTTTTTCTTCTTTTAGACCCTTTCTTGCCAGCCACGCTGTGGAGTACTTGGACGCGTGTGATGGAGCATTGTCCTGCATGTTTTTCTTGAAGGATGCAGACTTCTTCCTGTACCACTGCTTGAAAGTGTCTTCCAGAAACTGGCAGTAGGACTGGGAGTTGAGCTTGACTTTATCCTCAAACCGAAAAGGCCCCACAAGCTCATCTTTGATGATACCAGCCCAAACCAGTATCCACCTCCACCTTGCTAGCGTCTGAGTCGGACTGGAGCTCTCTGCCCTTTACCGATCCAGCCACGGGCCCATCAAGACTCACTCTCATTTCATCAGTCCATAAAACCTTAGAAAAATCAGTCTTGAGATATTTCTTGGTCCAGTCTTGACGTTTCAGCTTGTGTGACTTGTTCAGTGGTGGTCGTTTTTCAGCCTTTCTTACCTTGGCCATGTCTCTGAGTATTGCACACCTTGTGCTTTTGGGCACTCCAGTGATGTTGCAGCTCTGAAATATGGCAAAACTGGTGGCAAGTGGCATCTTGGCAGCTACACGCTTGACTTTTCTCAGTTCATGGGCAGTTATTTTGCACCTTGGTTTTTGGTTTGGTTTTTCCACACGCTTGCTACCCTGTTGACTATTTTGAATGAAACGCTTGATTGTTCGATGATCACACTTCAGAAGCTTGGCAATTTTAAGAGTGCTGTATCCCACTTTTCGGAGCCTGTCAAGTCCTTCTTTTGACCCATCTTGCCAAAGGAAAGGAAGTTGCCTAATAATTATGCACACCTGATATAAGGTGTTGATGTCATTAGACCACACCCCTTCTCATTACAGTGATGCACATCACCTAATATGCTTAATTGGTAGTAGGCTTTCGAACCTATACAGCTTTGAGTAAGACAACATGCATAAAGAGGATGATGTGGTCAAAATACTCATTTGCCTAATAATTCTGCACTCCCTGTATATACAGTTGAGTTAAGAATTATTAAACTCCCTTTGAATTTCTTTTTTTTTTTTTAAATATTTCCCAAATGATGTTTAACAGCAAGGAAATTTTCACAGTATGTCTGATAATATTTTTTCTTCTGGAGAAAGTCTTATTTGTTTTATTTCAGCTAGAATAAAAGCAGTTTTAATTTTTTTAAAAGCCATTTTAAGGTCAAAATTATTAGCCCCTTTAAGCTATGTTTTTTTCCCGACTGTCTACAGAACAAACCATCGTTATACAATAACTTGCCTAATTACCCTAACCTGCCTAGTTAACCTAACTAACGTAGTTAGGCCTTTAAATGTCACTTTAAGCTGTACAGAAGTGTCTTGAAAAATATCTAGTAAAATATTATTTACTGTCATCATGACAAAGATAAAATAAGTTGAGTTGAGTTATGAATGAGTTATTAAAACTTTTATGTTTACAAATGTGTTGAAAAAAATCTTCTCTCCGTTAAATAGAGTTTGGGGATAAAATAAACGGGGGCTAATAATTCAGGGTGTTTAATAATTCTGACTTCAACTGTATATTTTCTGTCAACAAAAGAAAAACAGTTCAAAAAGTGAAAACTTAGTGAAAAAAAAAAATCATGATTAAATATTTAAGTAAATAAATGCATATTAATTCTACGGAACTCCAAAATCTACTACTGCTGATAATAATAATAAAAATAATACTATTAATAATAATCATGATTATTATTGTTATTATTATCATTATGGGAAGGATGTCGCTAAATAACTTGCAGTAACAAAATAACTAGTATGCAAGTATAATCATGCTTCCATATATAACTGAAATGCAACATATTTACTAAAACTTTATCTGTATAATGATATCAGGTGGCAAAAGAGATGGAGTTTCATGTGCAGCTTTATTTTATCAGATTGGTCAGCAGGCAGGTAGGGATGGCTGACGTGAAACTGACGTTTTGACACAGTGTCGAGATCCCGAAGCACAAGTACTGCACCGAAGCATGATCCAAAACACCCAGGTCACGTGACTAAGGTGATTCGAAACGCCCAGGTCATGTAAGTAAAGTGTCTTGAAACACAAGGTCACATGAATAAAGCGATTCAAAGCATCGGTCATTTCAGTTTCGAGACCTGACAAATCTGCATTTGACTGACATCTCATGTACCCTAGTGAACCCATGTGCACAGAGTAACAGTTCTGCAAATGGCCTGAGTTCAAATCCTGAATTGTACAAATACTCAGAAATTATGACTTGATGTATTTTAATATTGTTACTTTTTTATGACCAAGACAAGACATATTTATTCACAAAGTGTTTATTCAGATGTCAGACCAATGTTAAAAACAAAACATGTTACAAGAACAGAGCATTTAAACATCTATAGCTGCATCACCCTAGATTCCAACCCATTATCTTTGCATGCTAGTCAATAACTCTCACCACTTCACTAAATCACTTAAAACTTAAACTCTACAACGAGGGGTTTAATACCTCAATTTGCGTAACTGTTTCTTTGCTAAAGCTGTTCCAGAGCAGTACATTTAAAAAATGACCATTAGGTGTCACTGTAGAGATGGTTTTCACAACATTTCGAAGCTTCGCCTGTTTCAGTGTTTCATAAAGCCGCCTCGCTTTGCCCATCACTACAGGCAGGGGACAAAACATTAATAGCAAAGGCAATCCAAAAGAGTCATCCAAGAGACAGGCAAAGGTCAGGGCAGGCAGAAAACTATTACAATCCAAAAAAACTATCCAAGAATCAAAAGCCAGATAGACCAAAACATGGGAACAAGGACAAGGAACAATTCTGAGCAAAGAATGAGTCTATGGTGCTTACATAGTCCAAGTAATCAGTGAGGATGATCTGCAGCTGTTTGTGTGTGAAATAAAGGGGTGATATAGAACTGGTGTGTGAGTGCTGGGCATGATGGGATTTGTAGTCTTGTATATATTCTTAAACAATGACACATCATGTAAGCATCATGTATTATTTTCATTTATTTGTATATTTTTTTATTTCATTCAAATTATTACTAAGACAACAATAATGTTGTTATATTAAAAACATGAACACTGAAATTAATTTTAAATATTCGAAACAATGACAGCATTTAAACATACCTTTACATATTTTTTAATTTATTTTTTACATTTATTTTATTCATTAATATTTTAAAATATATTTTATTTTGTTTTACTGCTAGTTTTGATGGCTTTTTAAAATGATGGCTTTTCAAAACAAAAAGGTATAAATGAACACTGAAATTAATAATAAACAATGACAGCATTTAAACATACCTTTGCACGTTTTATTTTACCACTGGTTTTGATGGCTTTTTAAAATGTTAACTATTTAACTGCAATCCATAAATGTGTTATGCGTCATTTATAGTACTGCTAGAATGGTTTTCTTTCTTTATTTGAGCCACTCCATTTGAGCATCTTGATGTATCTCACTCCACTGATTGAGATTACATTACATTTCCTGCTGCAAATAAATCCACAATATGTACACATTTACAGACACTTTACTGTTATCCGCTGATGCATGACATAAATAGTGTCACATCATCCACACGTTTCACACAGTCTGGGCAGCGAGACAGAAGGATCTGTTTTTGGAGGTGAATCATTTTAATATGTAAATAGAGCAAGATTATGAAGCATTTCTTTAATCACTGACCTGTTTCTTGGATTGAGAGTGTTCTTTCTGTTTGACTATTCATCTTGTATATTACACAAATCGTAAACATTGAGGACTGTTTTGGATTCATTGTTCCTATTAACTTTCAACTTTCAGTTTTGAAAAAAACTTTGTCTCTTCTGACAAAGTCCAGAATATGGCTCCTATATGAGCTCATTCGTCCCATTTTTGACAGTATGCCGCCATATATTGTGAAAAAAACAAAAAACCAAGAAGGTTTTAAGAAGAATAACCAATAAAAGAAGGCTTTTATTATTTAAATGGACAAATTCTGACCGAGGAAATAAGCTGGCCAGTTTGTTATTTGTCTATTCACCTTATTCTGCGCGTATGAGTGGGCGCAGCCATTTGAATCTTTTTGGCTCGAGACTGCTGGTCTCATTCACGTTAAAAACAGCTCGTTATGCTGCTTGATGTTGCAAACTGACATTTTATTATTATATTATTCTGCTTTGTCTGTATAGTCATGGACTCACTTGTTTGTAGAGCAAGTAATTTGACTGTTTCTGACATTTATTATTCCTAGTCATTTCTCCCAAAGGCAACTGAATCGGAAGTTCTAAAACAATCACGGAAATACAAGCACTTCCGCATTGAAGAATAAGGTCAATAGGCTACAGTTTTTCATTTAATACAAGTTTTAAAAGATTCCCAATTGTTTTGTTTGTTTGTTTTTTTTGTGATGGATGATAATAAATTAGCATTTAAAAAAAAATAAGTATTTGTTTTATATTTCTAAAATTCGAATCTCATTAAATTATATATGAAACTGTAATAACTTACAATTTAAATGCACATTTATAAATAAACATACATTTTTGTAAATAAAAAATAGTATGATAAGCACTTTGACAAAAATGTAGGAAGTATTTGCAAGCTAATCCAGCACAAATTTGTGCTTAAAATGTCACTAACAGTATTTGAACCTCATAATTTAAGGCTAATAAAAGAGAAAAAAAAGAACCATCCCTTTTAAAAGGCTGGCTATGGGCCTGCAGTAAATGCAAAAAATAAAATAATAATAATAATAATAATAAAAAATTACAATAATGTGGAGTAACTTTATTATGATTATGTTAATTTTCTTATAAAGGGAACACTTCTTGCTTCGCTAAAACTTTAGAATAATATCTATAAATAATAAATAACTGGTTTGTGAATAATGCAATGATTTAGTAATACAAAATTCATAATTAACAAAGTATGAAAATACAATCATTAAGCACATTATAAATTTGCTTTTAGGTCAGGAATACAGCATTTGTAGCTATATTTATAAACTGTTTATATCTAATAATGTAGAATTAATACTTAACAAATAATAAATTAACTATTTGCTAATGCTTATTAAATTATTAATAATGTGCAGTTATTATTATAGTGTTACCGATTGCCAAAAAAAATCATAATAATGAGATGAGATAAAATTGAAATAAGCCATATTTAAAAATGTAAATTGACATTTTGTTTTTGATTAAATATATCAAAAAGAAGAAATTCTGACAAAACCCAAAGTCTTAATTATGAGACAAAAAAAAAAACATAATGATCAGATAAAAAAAATACTGAAAAAATATGAGATAAGCAATCATTAAAAAGTCTATATTGAAAATTATCACATCAACAAGCAGAATTAGACTATTTTTAAAAACATGAAATGCAAACATTTACTAAGACAATTATGTCAGAAGTCAAAGGTAAAGCAATAGATGTCATAGTTGAAGCTAGATTTGAAAAGCATTCATTCATTCTTCTTCGGCTTAGTCTTTATTTCAGAGGTCACCACAGCGGAATGAACCGCCAACTATTTACATAGCGGATGCCCTTCCAGCTGCATCCCAGTACTGGTAAACACTCATACAACGTCATTCACACTCATACACTACGGCCAATTTATTTTATTCAATTCACCTACCGCATGTCTTTACAGTATACTGTGGGGGAAACCGGAGCACCCGGAGGTAACCCACACGAACATGGGGAGAACATGCAAACTGCACACAGAAACGCCAACTGGCCCAGCCGGGACTCGAACCAGCGAATGTCTTGCTTTGAGGCGATTTGAAAATCACCTTAATCATTTGTTTGTAGGTTCCACTTGTGTTGTTTAAGTGAAATGAAGGCAGTTATGTTTGTATATGTTGTTTTTGTAGTAGTGGTCTGGTATTATGATGCTATATGGTGTGGCATGATGTGGGTGATTCTAGAATTGTGGGCACATTTTGCATCTCCAAGAAAAATGAAAATATTTTGAATAATAATACTAATTAAATGAAGTTATCTCTAAAAAAAGAATGTTTGTATGTGTATTTAGAGACATCTTGTTTTGAAAATATTAAAAGTAATTGTACACAATGTTTAGAATACACCAACAATAGATGAATTATTGGTCAACTATGCTGTTGTGATATTTCAGTGAATTTCTAATTCATTTTTACAAACAATAATATGATGAAAATTACACAATTCTGTTTCAGACATGCCATGTAGTATCTGGTTTGAGGTTAGCATCTCATTCACACTCATACACTACGGCCAATTTATTTTATTCAATTCACCTACCGCATGTCTTTACAGTATACTGTGGGGGAAACCGGAGCACCCGGAGGTAACCCACACGAACATGGGGAGAACATGCAAACTGCACACAGAAACGCCAACTGGCCCAGCCGGGACTCGAACCAGCGAATTTCTTGCTGTGAGGCGATTTGAAAATCACCTTAATCATTTGTTTGTAGGTTCCACTTGTGTTGTTTAAGTGAAATGAAGGCAGTTATGTTTGTATATGTTGTTTTTGTAGTAGTGGTCTGGTATTATGATGCTATATGGTGTGGCATGATGTGGGTGATTCTAGAATTGTGGGCACATTTTGCATCTCCAAGAAAAATGAAAATGTTTTAAATAATAATACTAATTAAATTAAGTTATCTCTAAAAAAAGAATGTTTGTATGTGTATTTAGAGACATCTTGTTTTGAAAATATTAAAAGTAATTGTACATAATGTTTAGAATACACCAACAATAGATTAATTATTGGTCAACTATGCTGTTGTGATATTTCAGTGAATTTCTAATTCATTTTTACAAACAATAATATGATGAAAATTACACAATTCTGTTTTAGACATGGCATGTAGTATCTGGTTTGAGGTTAGCATCTAAGCTAAAGTAAAAAATGCCAACTCTGTTATTGTCAACTCTGTTAGTGGTTTAAAAAGTTGAAGAATATAGCTTAAAGGGGTGGTCCACTACTATATGATTTTTTAAACTTTAGTTGATGTGTAATGTAGCTGTGTGAACATAAACAAAATCTCTGAATGTAAGACGCTCAAAGTTTAATGCAAAGGGAGGCATTGGCTTTTACAGAGTTAGCTTAGCAAAGCCTACAGCAAACAAAGTTTTTCTGGACTACAAAAAAATGCACCCGGGCTTGTGAGATCTCAAGGGCTTCCGGTTACATGCATTCACCACATGCACACACCCTGTGCAGCAAAGGGGTGTGGCCAGAGCTGCTGTAATGTTATAGCAGAGAAAGCTAAAATGCCGTCCAAACGCTGCTATTTCCACATAGCTTGTTCTGTTTCTGTATTTGGGCTTCCAAAGGACACGACACAAATACAGAAGTGTTTGCAATTTAATTTTAATTATGTTTCAGTGTATTATACAAAATTTATAGCTAGCATTGGACAAAAAAGAACTTCCAGAATCTCTCTCAGTTTAGTGCTGGATTCGGCTAAAAACTCCTCAAAGCTGTGGATTGTGATCCACAACATGTAAGAATTTTATTTGTTAAAATTGATCAATTACATGCACAGTTTCTAGCATTAACGGTTTGCTGTAGTGAGCATGTAAACAAGGATGTAAACAATGGGAAATGCTGTTTGGAACCGCTAACAATTTAGCTACAAATTCATATTTATCAGTCAAATCGCTGTAAACACCCACAATCTTCAGCAGCGCGTGCAGTGTCTCTCTATGTGGCTGCTTTCCGAGTGTTCTACTTCTCAAATAACAAACTCGCAAAAGATATGAGAATGTTTCTTATTACTTATACATGCTTATTCCGAATATGTGAAAGACACTTGTCAGATTTTATTTTAGAGAGCAGACACTGTGCCTGGTGTGCTTGTCTGATTCAGGCAGCTAACGTTGCTAACAGCTTCTCTGTTTACACAGCGCAAAAGCTTGTGTTTGTAGCGGCGTGACGTGGAGCCGATTCACAAATCACAGCACATTAAGTAAGCTGACCAGTCTTTTAAGGGCGGGCCTTTCAGAGGAACTAGGAAATATGACAGTCACTTTCACTTTAGCTTAGTAGCAGTATATAATCAAAGTAAGATATAGAAATAAATAACGTGATTTACAAGTGAAGCATGAGCACATTGCTTTGCATCTTATAAACAAAACCAGGCCATAAAATACACTCCGGACCACCCTTGTAAACAAAAACTAGTAATATAATCAAATGTTTTCTTTCAAATTTGAATATTCTGCATTATTTTACATTGGTATTGGATTCGGTTTCCTGTAAATTATCCATTTGTTGAATCGTTGCAGTTTAAGGAAAATGAATGGAAAATGCTTGAAAGTGTATCCACAACTAGGGTGGCACGGTGGCACAGTGGGTAGTGCTGTCGCCTCACAGCAAGAAGGTCGCTGATTCGAGCCTCAGCTGGGTCAGTTGGCTTTTCTGTGTGGAGTTTGCATGTCCTCCCTGTGTTCACGTGGGTTTCCGCCGGGTGCTCCGGTTTCCCTCACAAGTCCAAAGACTTGTGCTATAGGTGAATTGGGTAAGCTTAATTTCCGCCGGGTGCTCCGGATTAGCCCACAAGTATAAAAGGCATGCGCTATTGGTAAATAGGGTAAGCTAAATTGTCCGTAGTGTATGTGTGTGAATGAGAGTGTATGGGTGTTTCCCAGTGATGGGTTGCAGCTGGAAGGGCATCCGCTGCGTAAAACCTATGCTGGATAAGTTGGCGGTTCATTTCGCTTGTGGCGACCCCAGATTAATAAAGGGACTAAGCTGAAAAGAAAATGAATGAATGAATGTACCCACAACTCTAGAATGAGTCATCTGTGCAGTGCTGAGAGGATCTGCCAGATGAAGATGATGATGATGATGGTTGTTTCTCATTGAGGATGTGTCTCTTTCAGGAGTACAGTTGATTGTATAGTGTTTTTATAGCAATTTGGCTCCTCTTACGGTTATTGTGGCTTAATGCTGCTGTAAAAATTGAACATGACACTGGGGTGATTTATCCTCTCTTTGTTTTCTTAACCTTGGATATTGGATTGTTTGTCAGACCATATCGCTTTGATTTATGACAAAGTGTGGCACTGATAAAAACAAAACATAAACACACACCTACGCACACACACACAGACACATTATGCAAAAATGAGAAAATGTTGTATGTGCAAAGTTAAAAAAGAAAAAAAGAGTGAGAGCAAGTTAGACGTTTTGCTGGACTCGTGAATTCAATCAAAAGTCATTACATATGCATACATACATTTCATATTACGGTATCTGCACTGTTTTTACATTTACTAAATTTTATTATTTCTGTTGTCATTCAGTTTTAAAAGGCAGTAAATTAAAAGAAAATAATAATATAATATAATATATATATATTATCATCAATGATGGCAAAATTCAGATGGAGGGCAGGAAGTGGTTCTTCTACCTAGGAAATGATATCAGAACATCAAAAAGTTTCTTTTTTATGTTGTTTATGATTGTTTAAATTGGCCAAAATAAGAAATGCCGAACAGCTTTATAGAACTCATGGCTGAAAAACGGAAGGCGGCATGTAATGAACATTTTTTCAATACATCCACGTGTACAAACTTTTGTGAACTCGATAATTTGTTTGACAGCACCAATAAAGATTATATACAGGCCTAGCTATGTGTATAAATATGTTAATGTGTTATATAAAAAAATCAGATACAAACACCACCACACTTATGCAATATCCAGGAGAATATAAATAACATACCCTGCCATGTAATTGTTGCAATGAAATCTCCGTCTTATTTTGCAATAATCCAAGTCTTTACTGGCATTTCAGCAGAATAAACATCCGTAACATGAACCTCGAGATGCGCTGCAGCAGTGGTGAACGTTTGTTGATGGTAAGTTCATCGACAGAACAAAAAAGAAAAGCAACTCTTGCAACAAAACCAGACAGTCATTATTGTGGATCACTCCCCCCACCCCCCACCCCTACAAAAATAAATTAATTAATTATTTAATAAATAAATAATGTAGACTATGCGTCCATGCTTTTGTATGCTTTCATCTGTAATTTTTTGGGATGTCTGGAAGATATCCGCATGGGGAAAAACTATTGCAATTTATAATAAACATGTTTTATAAGCACATAGTAAAGTGTATAATGTGGATAACTCTTTGTTAATGAATGCTACAGAATACTGTAGCATAGTAAACTGATAAACTGTAATAAATACTGTAACGTTAGTGTAAACTGTGGTGCATTGTGATTATAGTGTAGAAAACTGAAGCCTGTTGAATAATTTGTTTATTACTACAGTTGTGTCGTACCACATCAGCAATATAGTATGCTTCTATAGTATATCTATATTATTTACTGTAGTATTTTTCAAGTAACGTAATTATACAGTATGTACTGCATTGATGACAGGCAGATATATTTTAGTTCAGTAGAAAACTCGGCCCTTTCCATGATATAAGGATCATGCCCAACATATGTGGTTATTTTCTATTTTCTACTAAAAAAAATGTTTTTGTTACTTGAAAGAAATAAATTTTATATTTATGAATACATTAAAAATAATAATTAACTAAAATAATGAGGGGAGCGTGGTGGCACAGTGGGTAGCGATGTCGCCTCACAGCAAGAAGGTTGCTGGTTCGAGCCTCAGCTGGGTCAGTTGGCATTTCTGTGTGGAGTTTGCATGTTCTCCCCCTGTTCACGTGTGCTCCGGTTTTCCCCACAAGTCCAAAGACATGCGCTATAGGTGTATTGGGTAAGCTAAATTGTCTGTAGTGTATGAGTGTTTCCCAGTGCTGGATTGCAGCTGGAAGTGCGTAAAACATATAAGATAAGTAATAAACATATAAGATAAGTAATAAACATATAAGATAAGTTGGCTGTTCATTCCGCTGTGGCGAACGCTGATTAATAAAGGGACTAAGATGAAAAGAAAATGAATGAATGAATGAAAATAACAAGGTATTAAACAGATATAAAACAACTGATGAAAACAAACTAAAATTAATATGACAAAATAAAATATAAATTAGCTATATAATAATAATAATAATAATAATAATAATAATAATAATAATAATAATAATAATAATAATAATAATAATAACACATTTTAAAGTATTTTAAATTATTAGTAATTATAATTTAGTGATTATTTGATTAATTAAAAAGTAATTCTCCATTTTCCGCTGTGACATGGAGTGGCTTAGGATTACTTCATACTTTGGTGTTGACAGATCACACATTACACAAATCAGTTGGCAGTCACAATACCTTGTTAAAGTAAGATATAATGGTTACACTTTACAATTAGGATGTTAGTTAATGCATTTGCTCGCATGAACAAACAATGACCAATTTATTACAGTATTTGTTCATGTTAATTAATGAAAATTGCAGTTGTTCATTGTTATTTCATGTTAACTCACAGTGCATAAATGAATGTTAACAAGCATGAATTTAGATGTTAATAATGCATTATTAAATGTTGAACTATGATTAATAAATGCTGTACAAATGTTGTTCATAATTATTTCATGTGAGTAAATACATTAGCCAATATTAACTAATGAAACCTTACTGTAAAGTGTGACTGAAATAATAAATCCCAAATATTCTCTACACGTATTGGATCTCTTCTCTAAACAAATATTCATTCATTTTCTTTTTGGCTTAGTGCCTTTATTAATCATGGGTTGCCACAGCGGAATGAACCGCTAACTTATCCAGCATATGTTTTTGTGCAGCGGATGCCCTTCCCTCGCGAACATGAGGAGAATATGCAAGCTTCGCACAGAAACACCACCTGACCCAGCCGGGGCTTGAACCAGCGACCTTTTTGCTGTGAGGTGATTGTTCCCACTGTGCCACCGTGCTGCCCCCTAAACAAATATTGATTAGCAGAATTTGCAGACACAGCTAAATGTGCATATATATTTGTTGTAATGCAGTAATATTGATTGCAAATATTCATTCACCAAAACACTTAAAGGTATTTAATTGAATAACATTTTGATATTCCGGAAGAATACAATCTTTATGGTTCTTTTTGTTAGTAAATATCAAGTCAACTTCCATTGGACACACTTGCAGCCACTTATTCTAGTCACTGTAAAGCCTCACTTGATTTTATATGATCATCACTGATATCCTGACGGCGAAGAACAATAAATCTACACGATTATGGCTCTGCCAGCTAAGTGAATATTATTCACATCAGTGCCTTGCAATACATTCCTACATGCCTCTATATATAATGTATAGTAACTGACAAGGCCACTCAAAAACAGGAGAGTGAGCCCGGTAGTATGAAGGTCTTCCGGCTAATGCCTTCGAGTAAAGTCTCTTGAGGTTAATACATATTCTAAGTTGCCTTTAGAAGAAAGAAGGCCACTGATGAGGACCGCTGTTTAGTATGCTTCTGTGGAGCAGTTCACAGGTAAGAAAACACTTAACAATTCTTATCATATTCCTAGATGAATACAATAAGCATTTTACCATTAGCTTAACTCAGACAGTTTCAGACAGTGAGTTGCATTCTTCATGAGATGCTTAAAGGTGCTGTATGTGAGTTTTTGACTCTTCTAAAGCATTAAAATACCATAATATGTTTGCAAACATTTAAGACACATGCTAAGTGAACATTCTTGTTTATCTGAAAACAATGCTATAGTCAGTTATTCTGCTTTGAAAATGTGCTTTATGTGCCGGAATATCTGTCTTTGTTTTGGTTGTTTTAATCTGCCTAATGCCAGTTTAGCCAATTATATAATACAGAATAGTGCACTTACTGCACTCCAACGAAATGGTAAGGTTTATAATCTAATTAATACATATTAAACCATTTTAACATTAAATGTACATGCCAAATCACAGTCCTAAAGTTCAGTTTCAAATGTTTTTTTTTTTTTTCAAGATCTGAGGTGAACTATCTGCTGCTGCTTTCAGTGGTATGTCAATAAATGTCATGTAAAATGGCATTCAAACTCACATTGTTAGCATTTAACGCTGAATAAAGCACACAAGGTGTACCTGAGGTGACAATTGTCAGTTTATTCTGTTGTTCAGCTGCAAGAAATAGAAATCGTTTCTAAAAAATAAATTTCAGGTGTTGATTAAAACTTTTATTATGGAGAATATTCTTTCTATCACGTGCTGTTGCTTTTATTTAGACCACGACTTAAATCAGCCTTTAGTCTTAAAAGTCAGGCACACTCCTGTTGATGTTGTCCATCTGGCAACCTGTGCTTGTTTGTGTTTTGAACCAGGGGTGCAATACCTAGTTCAACCACTGGCTGTCAAACTTACATACTGCACCTTTTAGCTGGCGTTTTCGTGTTTTTACGTTGCATTTTTGCTGTTTTTTGGTAACATTTTAGTACCAAGAAAAAACTTAAGGAAAATTGTAACAATAATTATCTCTTATAACGTATTACATGTATACTGTTAAGATATTGATTGTATTTATAAAGCACATATTCTGCATGATTTTATTTTGCGTTCCTAATTCCACCTAAAGTAACCTAACCATCTTAATAACTATTAACAAGAAGAAAATTAGGAGTTTATTGAGGCAAAAGTCACTTAATGGTCTGTTAGTAGCAATTTTAAGTCATGGTTTTAATCTTATTAAACGTTTCAAATACATATTATTTCCAATAAGCAAGCAGGCTTATTTTTCCAATAAGCAAGCAGGCATGTTTTTATGTTTTGTTTTAGCTGTTCGGTTAAACATTTGGTAACACTTTAGTAAAAAAAAAACTAAAGTAAATTGGTAAGAATAATTTTTACTAATAACTTGTGACTTATTACCTGCATATTATTAAGATGTTAGCTGTATTTTTAAAACACATATCCTGCATGATTTTATTTTGCAACAACTACCTTAATTACTATTAATAATCAGCAAATTAGGAGTTTATTGAGGCAAAAGTCAGTTAATGGGCTGTTATTAGCAATTTTAAGTCATGGATTTAAGCATTTTGGCTGTTTCTTTTCCAGTTCTGATGTTTTTGGACTGTTTATTTGCAAGTCATGTGATTTTTATGTATTTTGGTTATGTATTTGTTTCAGTTGTTCTTTTGCAAGTCTTGACACCTTGTGTATTGGCCGCAAATGCATTTTTGGTGCTTATTCAATATAACTTAATATAACTCGTGTTTTTTTATGCTTTTGGCTCTTCATGATTTGTTGCTGCTAATTTACATGTTTTTGAAAGCAAAAAAAAAGTATAAGTTATGGGAAGTAGTACTTCCAGCCTTTTCGTTTATATTTTTCTTGACATTTTTAACATTTAGAGGTCTCGAAAACTCTTTGAAAAGTGGTTTCAAGTGGCAGGTTTGTGATTTTTGTGAAGACATCACTTTTAAAGTATCACACTAGAAACGAGTCATAGAAACACCAAATTTCAAACAAATATTAATTTTCAATACGCAAGCAAGCATTTTCATGTTTTTATGTTTTGTTTTTAGTTTTTCTGTTAAACATTTGGTAACACTTTAGTACCAAGAAAAAAAACTAAAGGAAATTGGTAAGAATATTTTTTACTAATAACTTGTGGCTTATTACCTGCATATTATTAAGATATCAGCTGTATTTTTAAAACACATATCCTGCATAATTTTATTTTGCAACAACTATTTATCTATTAAAACTCATTATTTTATTCCTTTGGCTTTTCATGATTTTTTAACAAATCATGAATACAAAAACTTTCAAACTGGCTTCAAAATGTACGATTTTGAAACTGTTGTTGTGCATTTTGGTTCCAGATTTATAGGTTTTGTGAACTTGTACATCCAGCCTTTTTATTTACATTACATTTTTGACATTGTGGCATTTAATAAAGGGCCCGAAAACATTTTAAAAATGGGTTTCAAATGGCAATTTAGTGTTTTTGTGAAGACATCACACTGAGTTAATGCACATTTAAAGTATCACGTGAAAAACGAGTCACATCACATTTCAAGCAAATATTAATTTCCAATAAGGTTCAATGCTTGCTAGAGGTGGTTTTGAGTTAATGCTAAATAATGGGAGATGGAAACGTGTTAGCTGAATAAACTCTGAAGTAGCGAACACTGTTTCTGCAACTACTGGCCTAGAATGCGTATTATACTGTTGGATAGCGTGTTTTTTCCCATGTGAAATGGGATTGTTTTCACAGCATTGTCATCTATACACACACGCACACAAAGGACGGTCTTTTTGTTGTTGCTGCTGTCAGTTTTATTATTGTATCTATTCATACTGTCATACATTTAAAGTCTTTAGAAAAATAAATGACCTTAATTACTCACCTACAGTATTGTACTTGCCCAAAACCGTCTACATGTCTTTAAAGTTGTGAAAACACAAAATAAATGTTGGTTTAATTTTCAGCATATGGAATTTTTCGTTTATCCCCACCAAACCTATGTTCCACAGAGAAAAAAATGGATATACAAATATAGAAAGACCTCAGTAAATGTTGACAAAACGTTGAACAATCCCTCTAATTCTAGCATTTATTTTATCTTCTTTCGGGTTCAAAATAGAATTTTTATCCCACCATTCATCCCTCTGTCCTTTTTTCTTCCTTTTAAGTATTATAGTGATGAATCTGCCGCTGTGGTCTGTGCCAGCGTAGGGCTGACATAACAAAAGTTGTTTAAGTTATCCAAAATAAATAGAGAGCGTTTGAATGGAGATAGATAGCAGAGAGCGGTCTGGGAAACTACAGAGTTTGACTTGTGGAAGTTGCCTTTCTAAACTGTTTTTGTTAGCAAGACAAGGAACATTAACTCCAGATGACAAAGAAAGTAAATAATCTATCAGTAGACGACAATAAATGCCATGTGTTGAAGAAGCAAACGAGGCTTGCGCTTTTTTTTTCTTCTTTCTCTCCCCATCCATTCCACTATCCGAACAGGTCTAAAATGTCGGCGGGATGTCTTCCATGTTTTCCAGCCGGGGTCAGAGGAATCCATCCACACGCGGAGCAGGTCGCTGAAAACTATTAACAAGAAGTGATTGCTTACATAAATCCAGTCGTGTTGTTAATCTTCATTCTTTCCATTGTGCATGTATACGCAGAAGTTGCATCAATCCAGCGCACTCTCTCTCTCTCTCTCTTGTGTTTTTTGCAGTCAGCATTCAGAATCCAGGCACCGAACACAAAAGTTCAACCCCACAGCGCTATTTCACCCATATCCTAGGGGTCATCTAGCTAATTATTTGCCAAAGCATATTCTGAAATTGCAGATAATTGGGGCTGTATGATATTAATGGGAAAGATATGCTTATTAGGATTCCTGGGAATTGCGGCTGATGGGAACAGTCTGTGTGCAGTGAGAAATGATTTAACGCTCTCAGCAGGAGTTGTAGGATTTACCATTGTGGTGCGATGCCATTAATTCTCATTGTGTTGCAAAGCAGCTTGATTGCACACTGTGAACGCTGTTTATGGGAGAATTAGTACAATTTTTGCCGCGGTTGTTTTGGTGTTCCACTAAATGCTAATTAGACTTTTTCACAATAATTAGACCCTCTCGCTAGACGGACCAATTTAACTAGTCCCACATTTGCGACATTAAGAAGATTGAAATACACACTACTCTGTAATTAGCTTCATGCTAACCACAGTTCCGGGGAAAATGAGGGTCAAACATAGTCTGCACCTGCGGTTTGACTATTGCTTATCAATTTGCAGTGGCTGCGTTTGGATTCGGAAGTTCTCCAGGTTACTCGCTCTTGAACTTTTCGCTGGGTTTATTTTCCTAAGGCATGCCCTCTCGGCAGATCACATGCTGGTGATTGGTGGCAGCGTATTAGAAAAGAAAAAAAAAAAACCCAGCCCATTCCTGAATATAATTGGCTCCCATTCATCATGGTTGTCATGTCACATGTAGTGCTGTGGAGCAGTACACGGCTCAGGCATCAATCTCTGGCCGGCTCTGACAGGTCTTCTAAAGGGCTCTGGCAGCGGGGAGATGGCATCCTCCGCTTGGGCCTGCACTTTCAAACTCTTTGCTTATGCAGCAGCTGGTATTTTACTTAGACACCCCTGGGACTTTCACAATCATCCACAGGCATGCTGGGGTTTTCGAAAAAACTTAGCTGACATGATTTTATAATAACACATATAATGCATTCGCTAGTCTGTGCTTGTTGCGTGTGCTGTTGTAGTGTTGCGCCACTGCAATGGTAAGATCAGTGCACCCAAGCTTCATATTCATGTAGTTATAATTATTATTTTTTGAATTGCACTTATAGCAACTAAATAGCTAAATATGTCTTTGTTGTGTGTGTGTGTGTGTGTGTGTGTGTGTGTGTGTGTGCGTGCGTGCGTGCGTGCGTGCGTGCGTGCGTGCGTGCGTGTGTGTGTGTGTGTTTGTGTTTGTGTTTACAGAACAGCAATTACAATTTAATTTGTGTTTAAATTGATTAGAATCTAGAAATTTCTAGATAGAAAGTTAAAATAGAAAGTTCAACTCTACGTGCTAGAGAGTTCTTGGAACCTGTGATGTCAGTATTGTGTCACACCACATTTGAAACATGCAATTTGTTTTTTATTTTGCTAGATATTTTGTTGCATAAAGTTAAACAAAGTTAAACTTAAAGTTAAAATTACCTTTGCTTGACATTTATGAGCGCTGATATGTATTTAAAAAAAAAAAATATATATATATATATATATAATAAATATATATAAAATATAAATATAATATAAATATATATATATATGTAATATACAGTATATAATACAATGATTTTTGTTCAGTTTGTATTTTTGTTATTTAAAATGTTATTTATTTTTTTACTAATGCGTGTTGATGATGATGATGATAATAATAATTTAGTTGTTTTGTTTTTTATTCATACTATATTTATTTATTTACAGCATAATACTAATAGTAGTAATAATAATAATATAATTTGTTGTGTTGTTATCATTCATACTTTAATAACACAAATTAATTTATTTATTTACATAATAATATTAATAATAGTAATAATAATAATAATAATAAAATTTGTTGTGTTGTTATCATTTATACTATAATAACACATTTATTTATTTACAGAATAATATTAATAGTAGTAGTAGTAGCAGTAATAATAATAATAATAATAATAATAATAATAATAATAATAATAACAATAATAATAAATAAATAGTAATAAATAAATAATTAAATGATAATAATAATAATAATAATAATAACATAATTATTTGTTGTGTTGTTATCATTCATACTATAATAACACACATTTATTTATTTACAGAATAATATTTATAATAATAATAATGATAATAATAAAAAAAATATATAATAATTAAATAATAATAATAATAATAATAATAATAATAATAATAATATAATTAGTTGTCTTGTTTCCCTTTATACTATAATAACACACATTTATTTATTTATTTATTTATTTATACAGATAAATGTTATTAATAATAGTAATAATAATAATAATAATAATAATAATAATAATTATTATTATTATTATTATTATTATTATTATTATTATTATTATTGTTGTTGTTGTTGTTGTTGTTGTTGTTGTTGTTGTTGTTGTTGTTGAATAATAATAATAATAATAATAATAATAATAATAATGATGATGATGATGATGATGATGATGATGATGATGATAATAATATAATTTGTTGTGTTGTTATCATTCCTACTATAATAACACACATTTATGTATTTATATACAGAATAATATTAATAATAATAGTAGTAGTAATAGTAATTATTGAATATTATTTTTATTATTATTAATAATATTATTATTATTGTTATTATTAAAAATGAGATAAATGTTCTTTCTATTATAACAAAGTTGTGCTTTTCTAAATTCACAGTACTATCAAATCACAACTGTTGTTTTCTTGTTGTAACTTTCAAATACTTACAGCAGTAATACTGAGTACAGCCTGGTCCTATTGTAACAAAAGACTATTTAGCAACTTTATTTACTCAATTAGCTATTGCTAATTGAACTAAACAGGCACGAGCTTCCAACACAGGCCTCTTTGCAGGATCCTTCAAAATGGCTGCCAGTCTGTGCAGCATATTATTTCTCTGTAAGCCTAGCAGAGCCGTCACATGTGTCTAACTGCTGGCTGCTGATCCTGCGCTCTCAGGTCGCACTCGGAGGAATCAAACTCGAACCGAGATATATGTAAATACATCAATTATTAATACACGCATTAGGGAGCGTTGTCTAGGCACGGACTCAAGCTTGAACCACGGCCTTCAGGCTATGAGCAGCCCACTCCATCATGTTTTGTGTGTGTATGTGTGCGTGTGTGTGTGTGTTTTCTTCTTTTTGCTCTCATGAATAATTAAAAAACTTAAATTACTTGCCATGTACAAAATTCATATGCTAGGTTGGGGGAAAAAGATACACGAAAATTAATTTTCTTTTCTCTGGGAGTGACAGGAAATCAATTAATCTTGATATATTATTTCATGCAGGACGGGGTACAAGAGGCAGCGGAGAGAATGGCTACAGCTGTTCTCATTGGAGGGGCCATATATTATAGTTGGCGTGTTTGACAGCATCTGAAGGAAATGGCTGAAGGATATCAGGCAGGTGAAGCAACTGTAAAAATTTATTGGAGGATACAAACTGTTTCCAGGGACTGACATAAACATTACAGTGAAAGGAAAGCAATAGCAAACGATTTTTTTTTTTTGCTCTCGCTCTCTCTATTCCTTAAAACTGACGTTGTCAATATTTACGACGGTCCCCTGTGATGCGCGTTTTGTTCATTTGATTAACTAGTCATATGCTCCAGTCTGCTCTCGCTATTTATTTGTTGCGTCTCCCACTGCCTTTTTGGGAAGAATAAAGATTTAGCACCCACTGGATAAATGCGTTCTGGTAATATAACACTGGAGATGGAATGACAGAGCTATTTACAGCTCCCTTAAAGTTTTATAACTTGTCAGTGTTTGCAGCTTGTTGTCCAGAGCTGCGCCGCGGTTGTAAATAGGTGTTGCGCGTGGAAATGATCGCTCTCTCAAGAGTCTGTCTGCCGTTTGGACGGTTTATACGTGTCGCACTTTTGTACCTTTTGTAAACCTCTCTCTCTCTCTTTCTTTCTCTCTCTCGGTGTCTGTTTTGAATGAGTACGCCTTGTTCACCCCCTGGCTGAAGGTCTCCTGTCGCTGTGCTATCACTTTACCACATTAATATATCTCTGCTTGCGCTCCTCATATTCCTCCACTTATTTATTATCTGTCTGCCTGAACTTGAGATTAAGGTCACCAAATGAGCCACTCGTAGCATGACAGCTATGATTTCCATCTTAAAGCGACAATGTCCGTGACTTTGAAAAGCAGGCGGTCACGTATGTGGAGTACGTAGCGTGTCGTCCTTGTGCATGAGAGTTTTGGCATAGTACGGAAGGTCCCGCTCGCTAGTTGAACAGGCCGTTCTACTTACTGAAAGATTAATCGCGGCGCTTCCCTCGGTCATTGACGCTGAGTGGCAAGTGACTGGCATGCCATAACTCCCCAACTATTTGTTTTGCTAGACGAGGCGTCAGCGGCCTAACAGTTGTTTCCTGTTGCGCACAAATAAGTCATAAAAACACAGTGCCGGTGTCATTCTCAGCGGTGGAACATATGCTGATGTACCTTTGAGGCAAAATGTGGGCAAGTTTGTAGCTATACGAGTTGGCAGTGCGGCATGTCCTGCCAAAGAGAAGAGGACTGTGTGGAGACACACAATAAATTCCGCTCCATTTATGAACAGATTTCTCTGGTCAACATGACTGGTAATCAACAATCAGTAAACATCTGTTACTATCTATTAATAACGCTGCCTGACAAATTTATGGCCACAGACTGCTGGCATATTCATATGAAAATATATTTCCCCGCAGCTGACGGGGTGCAGCTTGGTGCTGTGGTCGACACCATTTGTAAATGTGAAATTAGAGAGCAGAAGACAACTGAATTAAAAAGGCAAATGACCCCGGCCAGATGGAGCTCAATATAACAAATGTAATAAGTTGTTCAATTGCCAGTTGTACAGACGATGATGGGGAATTGATTTTGGGAGCCGCAGCGAGCCAGATGATAGGTTATGTTCACTTTTAAAAAAGAAATATGAGATTGCCGAATGATTTGATGAGCTTTTCTAATGAACGTAGCTGGGAACATTTGCAGGACAAGTTTTAAATGTGGGTCAGACTTTTGAGGTTTAGCCAGAATAGTTATGAAACAGTTTTATCGATATAAATAAATCAAATTTAAGAAAAAAAAATACATTTTTTGGGAAGTAACTATTGATGGAATTATGTTTTATGTAGACTTTTAGTATCCGTGCCAGGTATAATCATCACTTTAATCAGTTAATTGTCTTTTTATATGCAATTGTATTAATAACAAACAAAACAAAAGAATTTAGTAAAGTAGACACTCAAACTATAGAGAGATCCAGGGGAGAACTAGCCATCTGGCAGACTGGGCAGTTTCCCGCTGGGCCGTCGTACTTTTTGGGCCGTGGTTATTATTATTATTTTTTTGCTGCCTTATTAATTGACGATGCTGTGATCTGTGATGCTCTGAAAGTAAATGATTTTTTCGGACAGACCGGCCCATGTGACACAATTTGCAGCCCATTGGTTCTTTTCTTTATTGACATTGGGCTGACCCAATCACAAACTCCCATTTTGGGCTCTGTGTGAGCGTGCAACGTCGGTGTGTATTTGTCAAAATAGTCGAGAGTCATGCCTGTTTCACACCTCACGGGCGAGCAGAGCTTGCACAGCGTGTATGGAGAGCTGATCGCAGCTGATTTGCGGCTGTTGCACAGATCAGTCTATCTCTGTCTATTCTATCTAGTTTACTATTTACACTTTTTATTTTTACTTTTTATCTGCACCAAGGCCCACGGCAACTTCTTCCCATGCTGTTTCCTTAACCTGCAACTCTTTATTTTACGAATTATATAGATCCTAAAGAACTGTATGCTGAAGCTCTATTAGAAGTGTCATTCTTATCTTTTCAGGTGTAAGAATTCAGTTCATTCAATTCACTTATAGTGCATGTGTTTGGACTGTGGGGGAAAACGGAGCACCCGGAGGACAACATGGGGAGAACATGCAAACTCCAAACAGAAATGACAACTGGCTCAGCTGGGACTCGAACTAGCAATTTTCTTACTGTCACCGCGCTGCCAGATTCTAATATCTTCTTGCATAATAATATTTATATTTTAAAGCATTTATTTGAATTTACTAAATTACATTTACACAACATTATCCAGTCAGCAGTGGAATCCTTGATTAGATGTTCTAGAAACATGAGAAACATTTTCATTCTTATTCTTATCAATGACATTCTGCAGAAAGCTGTGATTCATATATGTTTTTCAGGCTTCTTTAAATAGACAGCTTTAAAATAACAACATTTGATTTACAGTGATTCACCAATCTTGATTATTCATGGCCGATTCCTTTTGCAGATTAAAATCGTATTTAATATGTTTATGCAATAGAAAAGCAAGCATGGAAATCTGAGAACATGCTCAAGTTGGTTAAATGTGTGTGCTTTTTACAGGCCAAACAGCTGTCATTTAGAATTAGAGGCAACCGTCTTTTTAATCACCATCCAAACAAAGACGCAACATACAGTACATGTTGCATGACTAAATAATTTGAATTAAAAGCGAATGGTCTGACTTCAACTTTAAGAAATTATGCTTCATAAGACATACCTGAAAAAAAACAGTAGACATGCTGAATAGAAATGCAAATTCACTTTCTGTAGATGCAGTTAAGACACATACTGTGTGTGTATGTATATATATATATATATATATATATATATATATATATATATATATGTATGTGTGTGTGTGTATATATGTGTGTGTGTGTATATGTATGTATGTATATATATGTATATATATACACACACACACATATATATATATATATATATATATGTGTGTGTGTGTGTGTGTGTGTATATATATATATATATATATATATATATATATATATATATATATATATATATATATATATATGTATATATATATATATATATATATATATATATATATATATATATATATATATATATATATATATATATATATATATATATTTATACGTATATATATATATATATATATATTTATACGTATATATATATATATATATATATATATATATATATATATATATATATATATATATATATATATATATATATATATATATATATATTAAGGGTGTAACGATACGCGTATTCGTATCGAACCGTTCGGTACGAGGCTTTCGGTTCGGTACGCATACGAACCGAACGATTCAGACAAATATAATGTTTTCAGCGCAACAATGCTCAACAAGGCATCCCATGATGTGACAGGCAACATCTGCCTTCCCCGCCCACCTCCAGTCAGGCACACACTGCACTCAGGGTCGGAGTAAGCTCAATTGGCGCTCAAACCGAAAGTTATGCCGCTTTCAATCCGAAAAAGCCGGCGGAGCTGGGTGTTGAGATGATGCGGGGTTTGTCCCGGACAAAAGCGAAGACCGAGGGGCGCTGAGATGATGCAGGGTTTGTTCCGGACGAAAGCGAAAGGGTGGAAACGCGCCGCGGACTGACTGCACTACAGCTAGCAAAATGGGTAGTAGCTAACATTAATGTAATCCTCCTATAACCAACAACGGGTCTGGCGTTTGGGAGCACTTTGCTTATTCCTGCTTTCAGATCCACTGAGATGGCAGGTGACGGTCAAATCAAGCAGATCTCGGTTGTATCCACATGTGCTGCCGTTAATCCGTGAGTCAGGTAATCAAAAAATAGGTCGCATGATATTTAAGTATACGTGGGTCACGCGTGGGTAAGATCAATTATTGGTGATGCAAACTTTAACTATTTACTCTAAAATATTAAAGTGTTTCAAGCAATCTTAACACACTGGCACAAATATGCTTTCATTTTAAAAAAATCGCTCGTCACGGCTATATGCGGTGAACATCTCCGTTTTCACAGGTTTCTGAGTTTTCTCATCATCAATCACTTTCAGTCTGGAAACTTGTTCAGTGCTGCGAATTTTGTTTTAAGCCTGTCCTGCAATATCGTGTATTGAGGAGGATATAGGCAAAGATATTGCAGAGAGCTGAGATCTACAGTATGACGACTTTAAAGACGATATTTAGCTTGTTTCGCATTAATGTAGATATATTACATGTTTTAATTACATTATTGAATAAAATGAATAGCATTATTATTTTTAATCATCATCATTAATAATAAATAAACTAAAAATAATTTGACAGCTTCAGCTGTTCACATCAACATGACCGGCACTTTCAGACTTCAGCACCACATGTCTTTAGCATGAATTGAAATCGACTTTCCCTCCTAAAGGAAAAAATACAATCATTTTTAAAATTGCAATGCGATTAGTCATGTATTCGTAATTTCACATAAATCAGCATGCGAAAATTTAAATAGCCTATTTCCATTGCGCTCTTTCTCTCTGCAGCAGCAGTTCACGCGCTCTGGATAAGCGCACTACACAGCCACATCTTGTAGCAAATTAATTTGCAACTTTGTTGTATAACAAATAGGCTAAATAACAACATTTAATTAACAAACAAATGAAATAAAATTATTTGTAAAAATGAATCTACAGAAAAAAGAAAATGAAAAGAACTGAAACCAGCTCAAATGTTCTGTTCTGGAATAACAGGTGTTGCGATCAAATTAATTCGATGGAATAATTAACACAGACAGGCACATTTTTCAGAAAATAGCCTATTTTATTTTATTTAAAAATATGTTAGGCCTATATTTATTATATATATATTTTTTAAATAGCCTATATTAAATTACCATTCATTTTGGCTTTAACGAATTATTGAACAGATTATTAATAACTTATCAAAAACATTTTACTGAGCTCAGTGTCGGCCGTCACCGGATAAAGTCCAATCTTTCTTTAATTTTTTGGACTTTTGTTTGAAAGCTTAGTGGCATTGTAGAGGTCCAATTTACTGTTGTTTGATTTAAATTATAGCCTATATATGCGCCAATAAACAAGTCAAAGGAATGAGTGAATTAATAAAATGATTCTTAAATGTCGATATTGTTTTTACTCAAAAAAAAAAATAACAAATGTTTTATAAAAATAAAAGGAGCAATTTTCATAATTTATACGATTCAGTTAAATATAAGTTGGACATTTATGGGGCCATGTAACATGTTTTTGTGTTTGTTTTTTTGTTCTAGTGATCTTTAATATATACTGGGTAGCTACGCAAAATATTTTCTAAAATGTCAAGCAGGAATTTGTCGATTAGCTTTAATTATGAAGACAAAGAAATATTAAAAATAACAAAAATAAAATGATAAAAAAAAATACAAAGATAAAAAGAGCAGCATTTTGCTAAATATAATAGTTCTTTATATGCTTTAAATCCTGCTATGTGTTGTTTCATATTCGTTTTTATTTCACTTGATGCATTAGTTATTTAATGTTTGAAAGCTGAAAAAAATAACAGCCGTCCTTTAAATCATTATTTTACCATTAAAATGTAGTATATTTTATATTATTATCAACTTTTGATATAAAACCGCTGTGTAATTTAATTGATTGTTAAAAATGAAATAATTTTATGGCATAACAGTGTTTAGTAGTTGCTTTCGCTTTCGTTCTTCACGGAAGCTTTAACAGAAGCGTGTGCCGCATTCACCTCTGACGTGGCTACTCAGCCTGTAGCCTAGTTTGGGATTTTTTCGTTGTGACGATTAAGCAAGAATCATAATGCATTGCATATTCAGCTCATTCTTCAGTAGCCTCAACACAGGCTGGTAGCCTAGATTTAAACGGATCGTTTATAAGAATGAGCGATTAATAGATTAATTGGTCGTTAATTTAAATGATCATTGATCACTGGATTTTGTAGAAACTGACATCCCTAGTTCAAAGTAAAAAAAAGAAAAGAAGAGAGATCATGCTTTTATGATGTTAGTTTTCATACAATAAAAAGATTTCAATCAGAGAAATCCTCTGGCTTTTTTCCTTTTTTTATTTTTTATTTTTTTTTTTTTTTTGCTGTATCGAAAACATACCGAACCGTGACACCACTGTGTCGTATCGAACCGAACCGTGATTTTTGTGAACCGTTACACCCCTAATATATATATATATATATATATATATATATATATATATATATATATATATATATATATATATATATATATATATATATATATATATATATATGTGTGTATATATATATATATGTGTATATATATATATATGTGTATGTATGTATATATATATATATATATATATATATATATATATATATATATATATATATATATATATATATACATATATACATATATATATATATATATATATACTGTGAATACTACTCAAGAATACACTTAAAAATGTATATATTATACATTATAATACATAGAAAAATATACATATTATAATATTAATGTTTTAATATTATACATAATAATGTATACACACTTATTTGCATACATATAATTTTTTCAAATTCATTTCTATAAACTGAATGAATGAATGAATGAATGAATGAATGAATGAATGAATGAATGAATGAATGAATGGTTGTTGATTATGCATTTGGAGTGAATTTTGGCAGCCTGATCTCACGAGAAAACGAAAGTATTTTACATTTTGTCAGTTTTGTGGCTAATTGACGAGTGGCGACTTCGTACGATTTTAAAAAGGAGGTGTGGCACCCAACCCCACCCCTTTCCCCAACCGTCATTGGGTGATGAGCAAATCGTACAAAATTGTACAAGTTAATCATACGAATTCATGTGAATTAGCCACTAAATTACGAATTGTCATGAATTGACATGAGATTGCGTTGATTTTGGAGTGAATGTGTTTCTTATTTGTAGCTGGTCAACAGTTGCATCTTCAAAATATGAATCTTTTGCAAAACTGTCTCATGATTTGCGAACATTCTAAATTATGCTAAAATAAGCTAGCAAAATGCAACCATAGCGCTAAGATATGATACTTGGAAGAAATCAACTTGAAAAATATTAAATCGTCCTAACAACAAATAAAACATGCTAAAAACAGCGTACTAAAACATGTTAGAAATATGGTAGCAAAATATTAGCGAACATACTATCATGCTAGAAATAAGCAAGCAAAATGTAACTCATGCTAAGAACTTATGAATCATGCAAGGAATAAGGTAGCTACATATTTAATCGTGCTAACAACAAATAAAACATGCTAAAATATGATAGCAGTTTGTTAACATGATAGCAATGTACTGAAATGTGTCAGCAACATAAATATGGTTGTAAAATAATAAATGTGCGAACATAGGGGAGGAGAGGAGGAGGAGGAGGGGGTGTAGGGGCGGGGCATAAATTCTCACTCCACTCTAAAACCAAAGATTGGCAGCCCTGTTTCATGGCTTTATTGCGTTTTTAAATTTAATGCATCCTTGCTTATAAAAACCTAAAATGTTACATTTTAAAGCCATTAAAGCTAAGCAATGGTATTTGACTATAGTGTTGACACTAGTCAATAGTGTTGACACTATTACCATAGTAGCATGAGCACAGGGTTCTGGTTAACAAAGTAGCACTGTAATGTCATTATTTTAGAGATGACAGTGTATCAATTTAATGCATCTCTGCTTAATAAAACCTAAAATGTAACATTTTAAAGCTACTAAAGCTAAGCAATGGTAAATAAACTCAATAGTGTTGACACTAGCATAGTAGCATAAACACAAGGCTCTAGTTAGCATAGTAGCACTATAATGTCATTATTTTAGAGATGACAGTGTATCAATTTAATGCATCTCTGCTTAATAAAACCTAAAATGTAACATTTTAAAGCTACTACAGCTAAGCAATGGTAGATAAACTCAATAGTGTTGACACTATTAGCATAGTAGCATAAACACAAGGCTCTAGTTAGCATAGTAGCACTATAATGTCATTATTTTAGAGATGACAGTGTATCAATTTAATGCATCCTTGCTGAATAAAACCCAAAATGTAACATTATAAAGCTACAGCTGGTAGTTGAACTCAATGGCGTTGACACTGTTAGCATAGTAACATGAACGCAGGGCTCTGGTTAGCATAGCAGCACTATAATGTCAATATTTTAGAGATGACAATGTATACATTTAATACAAACTTGCTGAATAAAGCCTAAAATGTAGTGGTGTTGACACTATTAGCATTGTAGCATGAACACAGGGCTCTGGTTAGCATAGTAGCACTATAATGTCAATATTTTAGAGATGACAATGTATAAATTTAATGCATACTTGATGAATAAAACCTAAAATGTAACATTATAAAGCTATTACAGCTAAGCAAAGGAAGTTGAACTCAATGGTGTTGACGCTATTGGCATAGTAGCATGAACACAGGGCTCTGGTTAGCATAGTAGCACTATAATGTCATTATTTTAGAAATGACAGTGTATCAATTTAATGCATTGCTGAATAAAACCTATAATGTAACATTATAAAGATACAGCTTAGCAGTAGTTGAACTCAATGGTGTTGATACTGTTCCCTGCTGAAAAAAAACAGCATATTCTTGTATGGTATGTTTTGATGCTGGTATGCTGGTTTTAATGCTGGTTTTGCTGGTCTTGATGCTGGTTTTGCTGGTCTTGCTGGTTTCAATGCTGGTTTTGCTGGTCTCGATGCTGGTTTTGCTGGTCTCGATGCTGGTTTTGCTGGTCTCAAGCCAGCAAGACCAGCATTGAGACCAGCACTGAAACCAGCAAGACCAGCATCGAGACCAGCAAAATCAGCATAGAGACCAGCAAAACCAGCATTGAAACCAGCAATACCAGCACTAAAACCAGCAAGACCAGCATACCAGCATCAAAACATACCTTACCGGCATATGCTGGTTTTTCAGCAGGGTTAGCATAGTAGCATGAGCACAGTGCTCTGGTTAGCATATAGCACTATAGTGTCATTATTCTAGGGATCACAGTGTATACATCCTTGCTGAATAAAACCTTAAATGGAACATTATAAAGCTACAGCTGGTAGTTGAACTCAATGGCGTTGGCACTATTAGCGTAGTAGCATAAACACATGGCTCTGGTTAGCATAGTGTCATTATTTTAGGGATGACAGTGTATAAGCAGGGGAAAAAAATTATAACCTCACTTTCCGCTACATTTTAATACAAGACATATTTTAGTAATGCACTTTGGTCACATGCTAGCGAACTATGCTAATATTAGACAATCATACATTGTTTTGCTAATATATATATGCTAGTTTAGCAAAGGCCTCCACAAGAGTTTGGGGATAAGGCCGAGGTCTCTATTGATGCTGATGCATCACGCTTGTACTGTAGCTATAGGATATTAACATTTGCTGTCCTGTAAATGGATTTGCTCTCATAGGGCAAAGAATACATTTATTTGGGTTGAAGACTGCATGTTAATGAAATAGATCATGGGCAGCTCCATTATGATAATGGATCGCTGCACTTTTCCAATGGCCTGATGTTTTATTTATGACTTCTTTGATAACTTTCCGAATGATTAGCGTTGTATTAAAAATATGTGTAGTTCGTCTGAGCTCAGAGCCATTTATTTAGTTTCGTTTAAAGCTTTAAATGTAAATAAGGGATTAGAATAGGGTTAATGAAGTCTTGGTCTAAGGAAGAAATAATATTTCTTTTTAATGCAAGCCACTCGGGCACTCTAGTAATTGGTTAATATATTATTTCATAGTCTTCGTAAGGTATGAGGCAGACGGTATAGGGCCATTTGTCAAACATAGCGAAACGTACTTTTGACCGTTACATTGTTTGCTGAATAATTTTTAAAGGAACAGAGATCTCATTTTAATTTTATGAAAACATAATGTGTTTTATTTACGTATATATGTCCTATTTTTGGGGGGACGCCACCCTCTTAGCACCATTCTCAGGGGTTAAAAACAGATGAAATCCAACCCACGACCGACAGCCTCAATTTGTTGTAAGGATGACACAGAAACGACACCTAGTAGATTATAAAATGCAGAGATGCGCAGAGGTCAGATAAACAATTTGCCACAAAACTTGCGTACCCATAATGCTCTTTGCCTCGTCTGCTCAATATCAGGAAGGTGGGGGGTTTCGAGAGCACAAAAGAAGGAAGCCTGGGAGCCGATGGCAGTCAGGTTTGCATTTTTTTTCTTTCTGGGTTAATTCACTGGATGAAAAGCTGCACTGTGAGATGTGTCATATATCAAAGGCAGGGCATCAGTAATCTTTGCTCAAGGGCATGGATAACAGACAGATAGACATGTGAATGAGATGGAAAAAAAAGCAACTCATCCTTTTCTGCTAACACCACAGAGGAGATAAAGGAAGATTTATGAGTCATCTTGGACCACATACCAGCGTGCGGCCCCATTTTTCACATGCTCCAAAAATTGGTGCTGGAAAGCAATCTGCTTGTCACTGTGTCCATCAGGTACTTCAGGAGGAAATTGGGTCCTTCGGGCCTTTTACTCCACAGTCAGCTATTTTCTTTATAGCGGTTTTGTTTTTAATGGTATCCATAAATATATGTAGGGTTATAAGTACCTTTATCACCCGAGCTGTTTTTTTTTTTCTTCTTTTAAAGATGAGATGTCCAAATCTATGCACCTCCTTTTTTTTCCAAAGGCAGCTATGCAGGGAATCATGGGAGCTCACGGCTGCTCAATGCAGTGATTGACACTGATAAGATGGTATGACTACCCTCTTGTTCAGAATGATTGGCAGACATTTCTCGTTGTGCCACGAGGAGAATGTGCGAGAGCGTGTTTGCAAGTGTAGAGATGATTTCTCACAACCTGGAAGTTTCTTACTGGCATTTGCTTTCGATATTTTTCAGACGTGTTCAATTTAAAAGTGATTGGGTGCCACTTAAGATAGAATGGGTTGTAAATATTAATACCAATGTTTGACAATGCATCTATTAAAGGATTGGAGGTTTTCAAGCATCAAAACAAAAGTGTAATACATATAATCTACATATACAGTTGAAGTCAGAATTATAAGCCCCCTTTTGAATTATTTTTTCTTTTTTAAATATTTCCCAAATTATGTTTAACAGAGCAAGGAAATTTTCACAGTATGTCTCATAATAGTTTTTCTTCTGGAGAAAGTCTTATTTGTTTTATTTATCCTAACCTGCCTAGTTAACCTAATTGAGCTAGTTAACCCTTTAAATGCCACTTTAAGCTGTATAGAAGTGTCTTGAAAAATATGTGGTAAAATATTATTTACTGTCATCATGGCAAAGATAAAATAAATCAGTTATTAGAAATTAGTTATTAAAACCATTATGTTTAGAAATGTGTTGAAAAAATTTCTCTCCAGTAAACAGAAATTGGGGAAAAAATAAACAGTGAGGCTAATAATTCAGGGGCTAATAATTCTGACTTCAACTGTATGTATGTATGTATGTATGTATGTATGTATGTATGTATGTATTATGTATGTATGTATGTATGTGTGTGTGTGTATATATATATATATATATATATATATATATATATATATATATATATATATATATATAGTTGCAATCAGAATTATTGAACCCCCTTTGAATTTTTTTTTCTTTTTTAAATATTTCCCAAATGATGTTTAACAGAACAAGGAAATTTTCACAGTATGTCTGATAATATTTTTTCTTCTGGAGAAAGTCTTATTTGTTTTATTTCGGCTAGAGTAAAAGCAGTTTTTAATTTTTTAAAACCCATTTTAAGGTCAAAATTATTAGCCTCTTTAAGCTATATATTTTTTCAATAGTCTACAGAACAAACCATCATTATACAATAACTTGCCTAATTACCCTAACCTGCCTAGTTAACCTAATTAACCTAGTTAAGCCTTTAAATGTCACTTTAAGCTGTATAGAAGTGTCTTGAAAAATATCAGTAAAATAGTATTTACTGTCATCATGGCAAAGATAAAATAAATCAGTTATTAGAGATGAGTTATTAAAACTATTATGTTTAGAAATGTGTTGAAATTTTTTTCTCTCCGTTAAACAGAAATTGGGGGGAAAAATAAACAGGGGGGCTAATAAATCATGGGGTTGAATAATTCTGATTGCAACTGTATATATATGTATGCACATATATGTATGTATATATATATATGTATGTGTATATATGTATGTATACATATGCATGTATATATATATATATATATATATATATATATATATATATATATATATATATATATATATATATATATATATAATATTGAGATTATTTTTATTTTATTTTTATATTTATTATTTTGAAGCAAAAAAAAAGACTATATTGTTTAATTCATCTTTATTTCTATCTTCCATCTTTTTATTTCGTTTTTACAATGTAAATTGTTTCAAAGCAGCTTAACATAGAAGTTCTAGTGAACTGGAACTGTGTGGTTTGATTTTCACTGCTGAAAGTCTAAACACTGAAGAGCAAATCCATCGTTGCGCTGCTCCACAAGTCCCAAACCATGCAAGCCAGTGTCGACAGTGGCGAGGAACAAACTTCACCAATTGACGAAAGTGAAGGAAAAAACCTTGAGAGAAACCAGGCTCAGTTGGGCATGACCATTTCTCCTCTGGCCAAACTTCTTGTGCAGAGCTGCAGTCTACTTGCCGGAGGCTGAAGAACCCTGGACATCCATCGTGGCGAAGCTGCAGGTGGGAGAGGTCACCGGCTGGTGTACAGGCTGGCCTTTCAGGATCAATGCGAAGACTCGTTTGTTACTGGAGTCTTACAGGAATCAATCTCATGCTCTTCACTCCTCCATGACCACCACAGCAGCTGCTCAGGATATGGCCTGGTCCAGGATTATGGAAACCTCTGGAAAAGTAAAAAACAGACTAACATAAATGCAGAGATGTATAAAGTACTAGAGACCCAGACTTAAGTAAAAGTACAAGTGCTCTATCATAAAAGTGACTTGAGTAGAAGTTGAAGTGCTCTTTAAGCACAATACTTAAATGGAAGTACTAAAGTATTCAAAATTTTTTGTACTTAAGTATTGCAAGTAGTTTATTTAAAATTTTACTACTCAAGTACTGAAAGTAAAAGTACAAGTACTTTGTTATGTAGTTATTTTTAAAAAGAAGTCAAAAGACATATTGTTTTGTTTATTTTAAATATCTTTTTTGGGGCATGTGATTAAGCAGAACAAAAAGAACCATGGTTTATGATTTACGTATAATATAAATAAATATATATATATAATATATATATATATATATATATATATATATATATATATATATATATATATATATATATATATATATATATATATATGATGGGTCAAAAAAACCATTCAGCGTGACAGCCTTTATGATAGACAGTTTACATTATGTGAATTATGTGCATTATGTGCAGCATATGAACCGCGGGTAGCTAACGGTAGTTAACTTATCTAGCTCTTATGGATAGCTCAAACTGCTGTTCTGTGTAATATATTATCTTTAACTTGACATGTTTCTTCAAATCCGACGGTAGAGTATGCACTTCATTCTACTGTATATGAACTGTCTTTCACTCCGACAAATGCAAACATTGGCTCTAAATAGGGTCACGGGTGGTCTTTTTTCTCATCGCTACGAACAGCTGAAAGTGAAGGAGTTGAAGGTGGAATTTCTGGGTTTTCCATGTCTAAAACAAACTAAAGTGCTCTCAATGCAGGCAGGCAGCACTGTCTTCTTTGATCGTCTGATCAATGAATGATTGATTCGTAACATTTTTATAATTTTAACGAGTAACTATGCAACACATAAAAAATCTACTGGAGTAAAAGTATTAAGCTCATCGAAAATATGTACTGAAGTAAAAGTAGAAGTAGGAGAAAAAAACAATACTCCAGTAGAGTACAGATACAACCTTTTAGTACTTAAGTACAGTAGTGAATTAGTTCTACTTCATTACTATACATCTCTGCATAAATGTAGATGCCGCTCAAATTATAATGTCTTTTGGGAAGTGTTCTCGGCTCCGGTTGCCTTAAATAATGCAGACTAACAATCCTTTAGAGGAATTGGATTTCAAAAGCATTTGTGTTTTATGCGTATGCTAATGCAAAGAGATGTGTCTTCTAGTTTTAAACTTACAGAGTGTGTCTACTTCCCGAACTGTGCTCGGAAGTCTGTTCCAGAGTTTAGGTGCCAGATATAAGAAAGATCTACCACCTATAGTTGATTTTGATATTCTGGGAATAATCAGTTGTCCAGAATTAATTGAGCATAGTGGACATGATGGGCTATAACACACGAGGAACTCCCTCAAGTTCTGGGGACCTAAGCCGTTCAGGCCTTTGTAGGTAGTCAATAAAACTTATATGATATTTAATAGGGAGCCAATGCGGTGATGAAAGAACTGGAGTAATATGATCATATTTCTTTGTTCTAGAAAGCACTCTAGCAGCTGCATTTTGAACTAGCTGAAGTTTGTTAATTAGACCAACAGGGCAATTGGCTAGTAACGCATTACAATAATCTAACCGAGAGGTCATGAAAGCATGAATAAGCTTTTCCGCATTAGACATTGATAGCATATGTTGAAGTTTGGCAACATTTTTAAGATGGAAAAATGCAATATTTTGTTCATTTGAATCATGATTTACAGAAGACATAAAGGTCAGTTTATTCAGTTTAACAGACATTAATTGTAATAAGAATCATTTTATACCATAGGAAATGATCACACTGCAACCCAAAATAATATTTAATTTTCACTTAAATCTTTATACTTTGCAATTATTCTTCCAACCATTCTCATGTTATTCATCAATATATTTTTAATCCATAATATATTATAAAAGTTAGTAGTTAGTGCTGGTCAGAATAAGAAGGATTATTCCCCTCCATTTTTGTATGTACTGTTTTCCTTTATACTGATACTTGTTGTCAGAACCTTTTCACTTTCAGAACTTCCACTACCTGACAAAAGTTTTGATGTTGATCCCAGTTGTAAGAGAAAAAATATATAACTTGACTTCTAGTTGATCATTTAGAAAAGTTGCAGAAGGTAGATCTTTCTGATGAATTATCTGTTGAACTGCATCACAAATACTGCAGAAGACCTGTTGAAACCTGGTATTGACCCAAGATGCTCACAGAAATCAGTCAAGTTTGGTCAAGGAAAAAATCATGATTTGGAGTTACATTCAGTATGGGAGCATGCAAGAGATCTGCAGAGTGGATGACAACATCAACAGCCTGAGGTATCAAGATATCTGTGCCGCCCATTACATTACAAACCACAGGAGAGGGCAAGTTCTTTAGCAGGATATACTTCCTAAAAGCAAAGAAGGTCAAGGTGCTCCAGGATTGGCCAACCCAGTCACCAGATATGGACATTATTGAGCATGTCTGAGGTAAGATGTAGGAGGATGCATTGAAGATAATTCCAAAGAATCTTGATGAACTCTGGGAGTCCTGCAAGAACGTTTTCTTTGCCATTCCAGATGACTTTATTAATAAGTTATTTGAGTCATTGCGGAGATGTGCGGATGCAGTCGTGCAAGCTTATGCGAGTCATACACAATATTTAATTATTTTTCCATTGCACCGTGACTTTATGTTCTATACTGTACATTATTTCTGCTAAGTGACACGACTTTTGTCTAAGCAATGTCAGACCTTATTGTCCTAAATTCTGTAAATAATTAAAAGTTAAGGCATGATCATATTTTATTTTGGTTAAAATAATCTAGAGGCCTTTGTCTTTCATATGAGCCACTTCTGATACCAAATGATCAACTAGAAGTCAAGTTATTATTTGTTGTTCCTAAAACTTGGATAGGCGACAAGACTTTTGTCAGGTAGTGTATTAATAATAATAATAAAATGTGTGTGCGCTAGTAGGTGTATTTTATTTTATTTTATTTTATTAAATAAAAATGTAAACAATTGCAGTTAATCAGCTTTTTAAGTATCTACGGTAAATCACTTTTGTATATTTCATTTAACTCCGAAATGGAATGTCTCATCTTTGACCCTTGTACATATTTCTTTCAAGTTTCCATAAATCACTTGAATGCAGGGTCAACCATATGTTGGATTCAGTCACTCAGGGTAAAGAATGCATTTTTGTTGTTACATCCTTTACTTTTAGAAAAGACTAACTGTACTGGGCCATATTAAAAGTTTAGCAACTCCAAGCTAATCCTTAGAAGTCTTTGTGTTTTATGAGAACATGAACAAATGTTTCATCATAAGGTGTTTAATTTGGAAAAATTGGATGTTGACCACAGACAAATGTTGCGCTAGTTTTAGTAATGTCCCCGATTGAAGCTTCCTGGCTAAACTTTAGAGTGATTGAGCCGCTCATACACTGAAATTATTGTTCATTTTATTTCAACAGTTACCCAATTCACTATATTAAAAACAACATGACATTTGAATCCATAACATCTGGTTTCTTGTTGTAGCGTTTCAGCATCTCTTCCTCAAGTGAAATCATCATTTAGGCAGTTTTGCGGTGGCCAGAAAGTTATTTTGAAATGATGGCAGTCTGGTTTGCATTTTTGAGACAGTTCTAAAAAAAGTTTGTAGTGTGTTTTCTGAAAATAACAGCATTTTTTTGACATTCTAAAAACCCACACCCACTCAGTAACACATTAGGAAACTAAGTGGAGTTTGTTTGAGCCAAAAATGTGTTTAAGTACAAAAAAAATAGGTGTTGAACTTTGCTTTGTCATCGAGGTGTTACTTTTCCTGGGAATGTGTTAATTGACTGGCAGCTTCAAAGAGGCCTGGAGTTACATCACAGGTGCTTGTTACAAAAGTTCTGAACTGCCATTAACTAGCTCTTCACCAAGCATCTGAAATGTATTAAACAGGCCTGTGCTCTGAAACAATTTTTAGTTTAAACAGAATAATTGTCTTAAATATACATAAGTGTGTGTATGCCACAGGGTTGCTGAATACTTGATTCTGATTGGCTTATGAACATTTCAAGTATGCCATTAATTTCATTGAACTGTACTGATAAAGTAGTTCTAGGCAGATTTTGACAGCATTAGTTCTATATCACTACGCTGAATGATTTCAGATATTTCAAAATCTACAACAGTTAAAATTTAAGAGAGATTTTAACTTTGACTTTCATAATCTTAGGTTTTGTATCGGGGTCGAAAAATGTCTGAAGTAGAATGTCCAGAACCAGTCCTGATTTGTGCAATTCTTTTTCTTTTGCAAAAACAAATACGTATTTGAGTGCAAATGAGATTTCTGAAGAAATAGGTGGCTGCATTCTCTTAAAACTGAAGCTCTTATGAGCTGGTGTTTTCATAAGTTATATAAGTTTCATAGTTGTATGAATGTTTTATTTCATGTGTATAGTCCAAACCCCTCACTGCACGACAACTGCATCTTCAGCAAACCTCCTAATTCCTGCAGCACGAGGACTTTGATTGTTTATCAGCGTCAAATGTTGCTGATCTCTGTCGGCGTCAGTGGTGTAGTGGTTAGTGCGTCGACACATGCACTCCGGTGTTCACGGCGACCCGAGTTCGATTCCGCCTCACGGTCCTATGCCGATCCTTCCCCTCTTTCTGCTCCCCATTCTTTCCTGTCAATACTCTCTACTGTCCTATCAAAAATAAAGGTGAAAACCCTTAAAAAAAATAAATAAAAAAAAATAAAATAAAAAAGTAGCTGATCTGTTCGGCGAAATATTTGACTGCATGTCACTGCATATCAAACCACTAAAACAATATAAATAAAGCTCCACTGTGCTGAGCGAGAGCTCTTCTTACTGAACAGCGCATCATCGATGATGTAAGTGTGCTCAGGCCCAAATGCGATGTGAGTGCGGGCCGTCGGGGGAGAAGGGAGGGGGGTCAAGCGTGCTTCGGCCCAGTTCAAGGCAACTGTACATAGTGTGAGTATGCCCTGAGATGCAAATGTGCAGTTGAAAATGTTTACATTTGCTTCTTATAGATAAACAGTGCAAAAGTGTAAATATTTCATTATTTCTTTTAATATGCACTTTTTTTGGATTCCAAAAAAGTCTTTTAAGTTTATAAATAGGATTATTTAAAATCCTGACTCCTAAATGTGGTCTAGCATGTTTACACCTCGGTGCATTAGTGCTGTGTTTACACTAAACAGGGATGATTAATATTTGATGCCCTGCTCCCTGTCGACCAGAGTCTTTAACATACATACCCCAAAAGCCCTCGATGTCAGCATCCATGTGCTACATTTTTCCCCCTTCTCCTCTCTTTATCTGGCGTATCGAGTTGCATGTAAGGGGAAAGTGTCTCATGCCTCTGCTCGACTGCCAGCTCAAATGGGACAGTGGGATTGGGCTTAGCACAACAGGCGTATTGACTTTGATATCCTATCTGTTACCACTACTTCCCTTTTACATGGCTGCCAGCAGAGATGACATTAGTGCATCAACCGCAGCGCTAGCAGAGGGATTTCTTCCCCCAGCGGTGGGTGGGACATGTGTTCACTGATGTCTGAGCCCCGACTGGAGAGGACACGCTCCTCACACCCCTCTCACACTGTTACTCCCACAGTCACACCGACCAATTGAAAGGCGGGTCAAGGTGAAGCCACAAGCAGATGCACTTTGATGGTAATTGCGAAGCAAAAAGGGGTGAAGACCGGCCGGGAGATGTAAAAAAAAAAAAGCAAAAAAAGCATGTAGTTGTTGTGAGTGTTGTCACCGTCAGGGCCAGAAGCACATGTCTTTCAGCCGCTCCAGCTCTGCCGTACCTGCTGTTGCTGTCAAGCCTCCTTGCCAACTGTGACATCTGTTCCTGAGAGCGCCTTGCGAATCTGAATGTCAATATCCTCGCCTTGAACCGCAACAGAGAAGTATTTGTCACTCAGCGACAATCATCCCTCAAATGAAAGGTTAGCAAGACGACGCAGGCCTTTAATCAGCCGGTTGGAGCGCGTCTGTCAGCGGCGCCTTTTAAGCATGCAGGAGCCGAGACTAGCCACCAATGAGTCAAGTGATTGATCTGCCCAAATCATTTTCCTTTGCCACTGTCAGTGGAAAGCTGATGGCAAGTTTGCCGTCAGGGGGGATTAAATATGACTCCTCTCTGGCTCCTGATGAATCCTCTTCTTGGAACACTCCTTCTTTGTCACCCTGAGGAACGGGGTTTAAGCCTAGTTGAGGCTGAGGTCATAAAAAAGCTGTCTGCTCGTCGTGTCATTAAGAGCCATGCTCTAATAAGAGTTTAGCTTCACGCAAGACACATTCTCACACTTTTCCTGTCAATCTACAGAAAACAAGAGACTCAAACCTAGTGAGCACTGTGCTACAAATTCGCACTCCCACTTGGTCAGGACCCATTGGCGTATTTTTTGTTAATGCACAGCATACCTTTATATAGGGCTGTGTGATTAATCGAAAAGTAATTGAAATCGACATTCAGAACCAATAATCGATCAAATTTACTTTGCACTACATTGACGATTGACTAAGCTGCGCCAGAGATGCCTTGAGATGGCATATTTTACATTACATCAAAATTATTATTTAAATGCAAACATTTATTTACAGTAGATGCAAGAAATGTACCGTTTAAAATATTATTCACAGGATATGCAAGAGTTAAACCCCTTTCACACATACAGACCTTTCTGGAAAATTACCGGCAATTTTCCGGAAAGGTCTGTATGTGTGAACATGCCCTTTTTGTATGTGTGAACATGCCCTTTTGCAATTTTCCGGAAAGAGAAGCTGTAACATTACCGGTGATTTGCTGGAATGCTACTCTGTGTGAACGCAGAAGGAAAATTCCCGGAAAGAGTGCGTTCACGTCCGCATACACACATATTATGTACATCTCAACATGAGAAAGTGTTCCTCCATATGTTTTTATTAAAGTTGTTCACACTATTTATCCATCCGCAGAATTTGTAATGTAGTCAAGTAAACATTTGCTGTTCGCGCTTCTGTCTTTGGATGTCTTTGGGATAAAGCAGCTGCATGAATGCTAAAGCTTTAGATAAAAGTGAAATCATCAACAAAAGCACATCTATGTTTACAAATACAAGCGCAGCCATTTAGAGCTTGTTGCTGGTTAATGATGTCAGAATTTACTGGTATTTTGGAATGGATGTGTGAATGGAATTCCGTAACGGTCTCGCCTGTATGAACAGCGAATTTCTTTTGTCTTTTTTTTTTTTTGTTTTTTTTTGAAAATTTACCAGTAAAGTCATTTCAGTAATTTTGCAGATTTATTTTATTTAGAAGAGATACTGCTTACTTTTGAGACTTATTTTCTATAACATTAAAATATTTGTTTACAGAGGATACAAGAAATGCACTGTTTAAAATATTATTTACTGGATATGCATGAGTTATTTTACTTTTAAGTTACTTTTAATATGAAAAACGTTATAAAATAATTGATTTTGTTTCCAAAAGTGCAAGTTATTTATTTATTTACATTTTTTTTCCTTTTCAACATTGAGGTTCAATAAATAATCATAGATAGTAGATAGTGTGTTTCCTTTAATTATTTTAAAATTAAGCAATGCACCCTTCATTCAAAAATGTGTTACTTGTAATATGTGAGCATATTTACTGTATATGTTTCTTGTAATAAATCAAAATTTAGATTTTAGGCCAAATTGCCCAGCCCTTCTCTTAGAGCTTCATTATTATTTTAATGTTGATTTTAAAATGGTTTTGTGTCTTAAGTTGATCATTATGTCATGATGCAGGTGTATTTCGTAAATTGAATCAGTGATGCAGCTATATGGATATCAGGTGATAATTGATTGATTATTTTTAATGTTATCTTTATCAGCCAAATGAGAAAACAAATGATCTACCATTTAATAGTTTCTTGCAGTAAAGTAAAAAAAAATATACAGTTATCCATTGTGTTTGTCTATTTGTTGCATATACTTGAAAAAAAAAATATGTGTTTGTGATGGGGAAGGTGTGAAAAATGTAGCATAATGGCAGAGTAAAGACCATGATGTAAACAAGTGGAGCCCAAGAGCCACACCTACCGATTATGTATTGAAAATATAGACCAATGGTAGTTCAAAGGTGTTTGAAAGCTAAAGTAAACTTTATTTTGGGAAGTTTGCTTTGGCAAGCTGTTTCAAATTTCTGCCAAAATGTATTTATCTTTTATAATATATATTTTTTAAGTTTTGCTTTTGTAATCAATGTATGTGTTAAGCTGGATTTATACTTTCGCCTGGCACCACATCAAGCACCTCTGCTAACTGCGCGCGCACCTCACGAAACGGACTAAAAACTGACCGTAAAGTCAGACGGATAAAGAGAGAAGCAGAAAGTTTCCGAAACTGCGTCATATCATTAATATACTTCAATATTTTTAAACTAATTATTTTTGTTATTTTTATTAATTAATTTAATGATTATAAGGATTTTTATAACCATTCAAGATATTTTTTAATCAAACTTTGATGCATCACTTGCTTTTGTTTATATCTCGGACAGTTTTATTCAATTCATCTTTATTTGTATAGCGCTTATACAATGTAGATTGTGTCAAAGCAGCTTCACATGGAAGATTAATTGAATGGAATGTTACCTAATGAAGTTTATTAGAATAATAATGACAACAGAACATGGGTTGCTCTACAAATATATTTTTATTATGGCAAGAATAAAAGCAAAAAAAAGTACACTTACTAAAAAATTCAGATGTTTTTTTAGATTAAGCCCACTTCACAATTCACACATTATTGTCTGGCTAGTTTCTGTCCTCTTCTTATGCTAAAAAGGCAATAGTGGTCCAAAATTCCTGACCATTATTACCAATAAAGCTTAGAAAAACAGGGCACCAGTATATTGTAAACCGATAGATTCAAATATTCTTTTCCAGTTATCAAAGAAATAGTTTGTTCCTTCATTTTAGTTTTGTAACTATTAAATTGTTTCAAATTCAAAATTGTAGCATATACATCAGTGTAAAACCTATGACTGGTGAAAAAAACATATTCTGTAATTGTGTATCTTGGTCTCCACTTTTGCCATGGCCTCTCTTGGCTTTGACAAACTGATTCCTCAGGTTTTTTTCCAAACTTTTTAACAAAAACTTTCCTCCTTTCCAACGACTGATGCAATTTCTAGCCAATAATTATTGATCATCTGGTTATCTATATGATCACGGACCATAAAGATGTCTGTATAGGTGTACCTGTTTCAGACAAAATCTCTTCAAAGTGATTCATATTCAACTCAAATCAAACGCTGCTCGTTTAAAAATTTTTTTAAAAAAACGCTTTGCCAGCCGAAATCATGTTGCGCGCACTCAAAGCGAACCTCCGCAAACATAGCGATGATGTCACGTTTGCCGCACGCACTCAAGTGAACTAGCAGACGCGTCGAGTATAAATCAGGCTTCAGTCACCCTATGTCCAGTCACTCAGTACGTCTACATAGACACCAATAATCTGATTTTCATACGATTAAGACATGACTCTGACTAAGACTATTGCATGTAAACTGTGATTTTCGATTACCTTAGTCCAACTAAAGTCATAATCAAACTAAACAGAAATTGGATTAAGATGTGGAGTAGGGCTATTTTTGCCTATAGTTTGCCTATTTGCATTATTGAAGTGCAGCACAGACATGTAAACATCTTAATCAAACTATGTAGGATTTTCACCGCATTTTGTGATGGTGTATTCCATACACACATGGCTGTTTGACACTATTCTCTGCACCTACCTAGTCAGTAAGGAACTACAGACACCCACATTTCAAAATGCAGAGATTTTTTTTTTTCCATTCGGGGTGTGGTATCAAATTCCATTAAAACAACACTCTTCCGCCAGTCCTTATTCAGATTAAGGCAAATAATTTGATTACTGATGTCCATGAAAATGTCTTCATTGGCTTCCAAATTTAAAGAGTTATTAGTATCGGCCAATATTTCTATATCAGCGCGTCACTAAATTAATTGATTGCTTTCCTGGATCAATTTTAGTAGTTAATAGCTTCACTTTGTTCTTAGCAGTAAGATGAATTATATATTGTGTTTTTGTTTGTATTTTGCAATAAATTAATACCATTAACATTTGGATGTGATGTATATTACACATTTTTTATATGTGGTGAGATATGTAGTAGGGGTGCTTGTAAATATTTGTTTATAATTTAGAATTATATCATTATTATAAAATTCCTTTGCTCATAGATTGTCTGTGATAGTGATCAAAATAGAGGAAAACACACACACACACACACACACACACACACACACACACACACACACACACACACACACACACACACACACACACACACACACACACACACACACACACACACACACACACACACACACACACACACACAAAATTCCATAATAACCCTTCTAATAAACATTGTTATTTAGAATTTTGGTTATGTTAATATGAGACAGCAGTTTAGTTGCTGGTTTGGCCAGAGGAGAAATGGTCATGCCCAATTGAGCCTGGTTTCTCTCAAGGTTTTTTCCTTCACTTTCGTCAATTGATGAAGTTTGTTCCTCGCCACTGTCACCACTGCCTTGCTTGGTTTGGAACTTGTGGAGCTGTGCATTGATGGATTTGCTCTTCAGTGTTTGGACTTTCAGCAGTGAAAATTAAACCACACTGAACTGAACTAAACTGAACTTCAACTCTGAAAACTGGACTGACACTGTTTCAGTTTACTAGAACTTCAATGCTAAGCTGCTTTGACACAATCTACAGTGTAAAAGCGCTATAGAAATAAACATGAATTGAATTGAATTGCAGGTTCACCCCGACTAGAAAGCTTTATAACTGGAAAAGTAATTTCACATTGCGAGTTTTGCCAATAAAATGAAGAAGTGCCACATCTTGGCCAAAGCTCACACACACCCTGAATCAATAAAATTCTCACACTTAAAACACTGTAGCATTGAGTGGCTAAGACAGTATAACCACATCATTTGATCGTTCGCATGCATTATGATGTTATTTTAGCGACTCTCATTCCGCTAACTTGGAATTAACTGATTTATGTGGTTATTACTAAGCCCACATCTACAATAGAAATGACACATGAATCAGAGTTTTACTGTAAGACAAATGTTTTTTCAATCAGAGAGCCAGCGCTCGCAGTTAAAGGAATCCTCATTAGGCTCTCGTTATTGGCTAAGTGCTTCTCATTTTCTGGCTGAAAGCCGGGCCTCACTGATCTTTATGCCCCTCTTAAGATTACCTCCAACATCACTCTCTGTTCATTTGCTCTTTGTGACGCGACAGTTACATTTATTTTTAATGTCCAGACCGTGTCGTTGACCTTCAATTCCTGCTGAGGCGAGCACCTGCTGACCCTGCCCTTAAATCTGTCAGGGTGGATATATATATATATATATATATATATATATATATATATATATATATATATATATATATATATATATATATATATAAATACAGGCCTGCTGCATATTAGGCCGTCCCGAACCTGCCTTCCCTCTGATCTTCTACATCTTGTTTGGAAGATATTTGCGACGCAACGTCCTACGACCTTTTGCATTGAGCGAGATGCTCGTCAAGCGACTCCGAGAGAGAGGGGGGGCTGGAATTGAGCTGTTTCATTCCTCCCCAAGGAGTCTCGCATTTCCTTCTCCGGCCATTTATTTGAAAGCTATCATTTTCTTGAATTCATAGCTGAAAATTGGCATTGATTCGCTGGATGATGGATGCTGAGAGTCTCTCTATTGACACGGCCATTGACAGTTTTCAGTAAATTCTGCATCTAATTATCACTCTTGGCTAAATGATACTCCTGGATGCTCGGGAGAAGTGGTCGATGAGACTGGCTGTATTGTTCCTGAAGGCCCTATTGAGCTGTGTGTCAGGAGCGTGTGATGTAGCTGATCGCACAGAGCACATTTCTCGCAGTTAGCAACTATTGTGTAATTAAACCCAATGCTGACTGAGGCCGTCAGCGCTAAAAAAAGAGAAGTTGTGGTGATTTGATGTAATTAATTGTCGCTTATTAGCAGTTTTAAATTCTCAGCCTACTAAAACATAACCATTACAGAATTGCAGAACCTTCTACCATGGTATTAATAAATAATTAAATTTTTTTACATTGTTTATTAGTCATAGAGGCCAGTTTTGTCCCCAAACTGCTAACATCATGATATTTTGCTGTCCGTTTGTTGACATTTGGTTTCCACAAATATATATATACAGTTGAAGTCAGAATTATTAGCCCCCTCTTTGATTTTTTCTTCTTTTTTAAATATTTCCCAAATTACGTTTAACAGAACATGGAAATCTTCACAGTATGTCTGATAATATTTTTTCTTCTGGAGAAAGTCTTTTTTGTTTTACTTTGGCTAGAATAAAAGCAGTTTAAAATTTTTTAAAAGCCATTTTAAGGTCAAAATTATTAGCCCCTTTAGGCTAATTTCTTTTTCAATAGTCTACAGAACAAACCATCATTATACAATAACTTACCTAAATACCCTAACCTGCCTAGTTAACCTAATTAACCTAGTTAACCCTTTAAATGTCACTTTAAGCGGTATAGAAGTGTCTTGAAAAATATCTAGTAATATATTATTTACTGTCATCATGGCAAAGATAAAATAAATCAGTTATTAGAAATGAGATATTAAAACTATTATGTTTAGAAATGTGTTGAAAAAAAATTATCTCCGTTAAACAGAAATTGGGGGGGAAAAACAAGCGGGCTAATAATTCAGGGGGGCTAATAATTCTGACTTCAACTGTATGTGTGTGCGTGCATGCGTGTGTGTAAAACTATATTTTCCATAGGAGGAACTAATATAAATTTGGGTCAAAAACAAGGCATCTCATTATGGTTCCTGTATCAAATTAAATGTACAAATGTGATTTTATATACATTGAAAGCAGATTAAAGTAAAACATGAAACATTTCAAATAACATTTTGGAAAATAAAATGACAAAAACAATATCTCATTGTCATTCTGTTTAATAGATATGCATGTGCCTATATATTCAGGCACATAAATATCTATTCCACAGAATGACAATGACATATAATTAAGATAAGAACTAATTGAACATTCTTTTACATTATTATTTGTTATTAATATTATAAATATGTTTAAATTATTAAAATGGACTTGAATAGATTTTTCCCAGATTTTAAAGGGCCCTATATTATCAGTAAAAACAAATCTGCTCTTATTTGAATTTCTTTTATTAAATGATTCCAAATATGCCTGGCAAGATTTTGTTTGTGTTGGTAAAATAGTAAAAAAATGCATGATAGTCATTATTTTTTGTTATTTCTAGTGCATTAAAAATGTATAATAAAGCTGTATGCCTTTACTTTTTTGATGCTTGAAAACCCCTTTTCATCTTTGACCCATATACTGTTGCTACCAGCAAATGAAAGGCGATAAAAAATAACAACGTTACATATCTTTGAAAAAATATATAATTTGTTTAAAACTAACTCCAAGAATAAAAAGTGAAGTTCATTTTGTGTGATATTTTATTCAGCTGAGCAACATTAATAACTTTAATGTCCAAATACATTCAAGCCTCCAACATCATCTGTTACTTTGTTCAAATATAATGTTATAACTCTTCAAACTATTACTACACCTACAGTTTTCTTCTGAACGCTCAAACACAGCTGGCATACTCTCTGACTGACACATGTCACTGACCCTGAGCGTTAGATGCCAGGAAATGGCACCTGCTGAAGGAGTGGAGGTGGGACAGGGCTTTCCAGGTGAGCTATGTAATTCAAGCCTAAAGCAGCCTTCCTTTTCCCACAGCAGCTATGAATCGACACTTTAGCAGAGCTAATGGCTCACTCCAGCCCTTTCACAGGCAGCCTATTGTGCTATGAAGCGAGCGCAGAGGAAGGGGGGGTATGGTGTAATCCTGAACGTGCCCTGGATCAGTCTGTTTGAATTTCACACCGACATTGATGTGCATGTCCGTCCTCACTGAAGGTCCTCTATGTGCACCGTTCCCAAGAAGACACGCCACAGGATCACATAACTATCACTGGGCCTACCTCGCCATGTCTGCTCACCCCTGTCAGGAGGTGAGACCTGCTACAAAGTGTACAACAAGAATGCAAACTAGTGCACATTTGATACATTTGCAAGGGCTCTGATATTAAACCTAGTGACCGATTCAGAATTTAATGATGTAGGGAACCACTTGTGTCTGGCAGTGTCATTTAGAGAATGTTGTCATTTTTTATTGCCGCTAAAATGATTCTTTGAGTTAAAAAGCAAAACTAAAAAAAAGGATAAATATGTATGATGTGGCAAACACTAACATTGGGTGAAGTAGTCAATTCAGAACAGGATCAATCTACTGTATTTTTAATTTATTGTATTTATTAGTAAGTTAGTTGTTTTCCTGAAAATTCCTTTCATCTTCCTGTAGACACGTACTGTATAATGCTGTGTGTATCATGTACACACATAAACTGCATGATTTCTTGGCCAAATAGCATCAAACAGATGTCTACAAATTTATTTTGACATTTTAATATACAGTTGCAATGAGAATTATTGAACCCCCTTTGATTTTTTTTTTTTTTTTTTTGATTTTTTTAAATATTTGCTAAATGATGTTTAACAGAACAAGGAAATTTTCACAGTATGTTTGATAATATTTTTTCTTCTGGAGAAAGTCTTTGTTTTATTTTGGCTAGAATAAAAGCAGTTTTTAATTTTTTAAAACCCATTTTAAGGTCAAAATGATTAGCCTCTTTAAGCTATATATTTTTTCTATAGTATACAGAACAAACCATCATTATACAATAACTTGCCTAATTACCCTAACCTGCCCAGTTCACCTAATTAACCTAGTTAAGCCTTTAAATGTCACTTTAAGCTGTATAGAAGTGTCTTGAAAAATATCTTGTAAAATATTATTTACTGTCATCATGGCAAAGATTTCAAATGGATTACATATATCATTTATTATATGATGTTATGTTTTTATATTATCCCATATATCAGCCAATTTAAATGTTATCACTCAATTGAATGGGTGTTATCAGTGGTTATCAGCTGATAGAAATGGGCCAGTAGGGGCCTTCTGTGCCTACTAGTAGGCTCAGAAGGCTGTTATCATCCATCCATGTGGTTAATTAATTATTTATACTGTTTATTAAATTTCCCATTAATTGTATTTTATTAACGTCTACCCCTACCCCAGCCCTAAACCCAACCGTCACAGTAATGTAAAAACAGATCTGAATCTGGAGCCTTCACTATTAGTAAAGCTGATTAAACATGTGGATGGATAAAAACAGCTTTCTGAGCCTACTAGTAGGCCCAGAATGCCCCTACTGGCCCATTTCTATCAGCTGATAACCACTGATAACGCCTATTTAATCGAGTGAAAACATTCGAAGTGGGTGCGTATACTGTATCTTATGCCTTTTGTATGTATGGGCCAAAGATAACAGCAAAACAATTAAATTGTATAAAACCTTCATAAAATATTTTTATGTCCATTATTGTGTAATGTTTATTTTTCAAGCAAGTAAATATATAAAAATGTTAAAAAAATAATAGCAATAATAAAAATTAAAATAATAATAAAATAATTGTTATACGCAGAGCCGGAGCAAGCCGAACTGGCGATTTCGGCAAACGATGGTCATGCAGCCCTCAAAACGAAAGTGAAAACAAGAGACGGGGTGTAATTGCGGACTGGGGGGGGTTGGGGGGGGGGGGGGGGGTGTCATGGAAGAAAGTGGGGACTGGGGGGCGGGGGTAGGGGGGGCATGTTGCAGACACCGCCCTCTATGTTCTACCGCCCTAGGCAGCCGTTAAGCTCGCTTCTATGGACACGCTGGCCCTGGTTATACATTTTCCAGAAGACCCTTTTTAACTTTGAATGTATTTTTAAACTAATATCCTTCAAATCACAATGTTTTACTCTTTTGTCAACAGAACACAACTACAAAAAAAAAAACCACTATAACATTTTGTATGATCAATTATTATTATATATTTTATAATAATTACAGGTCAGAATACAAGTATTTTTAAGACTTGGCTTTGAATGATTATCGTTTTACCGTTTTTTTTATTACTGCTAAATAATTTGAACATTAGTTATTTTTTTATATTTAAAATCATTTTCGTAAACTTATTTTAATGCAGACTTCTATATAAATTGTAACATACGGTTGCTCAAAAGACAGTATCCAGAGGGTTTCAGGAACATCACTTTGATGTTTTAAAATGCTGCCTTAGTAGCTCACCAGTGTGGTACCTCAACATTCCCACAATAACCTGTCTTGTTTATGAGGGTTTTTATGTGCCCACAACATCAGTGCCAGCTGTTGTACATGGTACTCAGGGCAGACTGGTGAGATGGCAGCAGTGTGGCACCAGGCGAGCAGAGAGCATATGGCCTGGATGGCGTGACACAGCACACCGAACAGAATGCGATACCGGTGTCTCCCCTGCGGGACTGTCACTATGAGGAGCAGCCCTCCAGACACAAATCCAAAACTACATCAGATCAAACTGTATTTGTGAGCCGAGTGCCTAGGGGAGACTTTTCTTTGGAGGTGTAGCTTGGCAAATCGCCTTGTGTACGGGGGAAAAAGGGAAAAATGAGAGCGGCTTTGCCTCCTTTAGGCCTTCTCCGAGCACTTTTCCATTCCATATGTGACAAATTATCAAGGCTTTTGTTGTTTCCACTGCTCAAATTGTTTGTACACTTCAGATCCTTTCTGAAAGGAAGTGTGTGCACTCGGGCACGTTTTTTTTCTTTCTTTCCACTTTGCTAGGTGGTTGGAAACCGACAAAGTCAGATCCAAATCTAGCTCATGTTGGCGCTCATTGAATTAGACAAACTCAAGCCCACACCAATGACATTGAAATAAATTGATATAATGACACGAGTTTATGCCTCGCTGTTGTATGAAGTGAAAATCTAGCCCTGTGATTTCAGGCTTTGCACTTTGTATGGCATGTAATGCGATCCTGGACCTGTCAGGGAAAAATAAATCTACTTTTCCTTCTCCGTTTTATGTATGAGCAGTGCTTATGTGTTGCCATGGGTTATTTTAAGAGGCAATGGAAGAGGGTTGCCGGGGTCACCAGTTCAGAGTCCACCTATGTCACGGAGCACAGATAATTGCTCAATGGCCAGAAGGCTTTGATTGGCTGCGCGGCTGCTGTCTCGGTGGACGCTGAATGCGTTCGGTTCAGGAAGACAGGAGTGGGCGGACGGGTTCATATATCAGGAATTTCTTACTCCCTCTCTCTCGTTCTCTGTCTTTACCTTCACTGAGGTCATGAAGGCAAAGAGGGTCACTCAAAGTTCAGTTTGAAATGGGTCATCGCTGAGCACAACAACTGTGCTTTTTGCTGACAGAACAACCTTTTGCAGGCGTGGGTTAGTGCAATAATTCTCATAGATGCAAGAAATTTTGAAAAGGTGTTTGTTTTTATGCATGTCAACAAGTCATTTGGCCTGGTATGTTTGTTAGGACCAACTTTTTAAGCACTGTATGAGCTGGAACAGATGCACTGTCGATTCCCCTTATTTTTCTCATATATTTGCTGCTTTTGGAAGCATTTGGTTATTGAATCTATTCTGAAACACTTTTATGTTAGGGTGTTTTCACACCTCGTTTTCCTTTTTGGCGCAGTTCATTTGGGCAGGTGTAAATGTAGCAATCGCACTCGAGTGCTCACCAAAAGGGGACCAAAAAAGCATACAGAGACCTTCTTTAAGAGTTTGTTTGTGGTGAGAACATGATCCGAACTAAAACAGACTCAACCGCAAAAAGTACTGTGCCTTTTTGGACTAATCCAGCTGCCGTAGTCCAATGCGCTGTCCCATCTTAAGCGGTGTGGAGGAAAAAATATTTGTTGACAGCACTTTACCTACAATTTTAAACAGAGAGAAAGAGGGAAAAACACTACCAGGGGGGTATTCCAGAAAGCTGGGTTAACTTACCATCTGTTAAACCCTGAACTCTCGGTTGATTAACCCAAAACCTTCTTACCGTGAGTATGTCGGTTCCTAAACAGCTGACGAGAGTTAGTTAAATCAACCTCCTGAAGATAACCGCGGGTTAATGCGCGTGCACGGCACATACCTGAAAGCATTTTCAGTAGATCGCCGAATTCACGAGTCACCATAGAAAGTCACGGTGAGAAAAAAGGGCAACGCACTTTACAGAGGGGGAGTTGGAGGTTTTAATGCTGGCGTATGAAGAATTAAGGCCGATTATAAAGAAAAAGCAGTACACATCTGCATCAACGAAGGAAATAAATATAAGATTATAAATAGATTTAAAAAATGATAAGAGAAAATTCATTAGTTTAATAAATGACACATGCCACCCTCCCTTTATTGTAATGAAAAACTAAATGTAGGCTAACTCTAACATCCTTTTTGAGTATGTTGTGTAACCATTCATGCATTTAATTGTCCTGCCATTAATTTATTAAGGCCACAATAATAATGTGTATTGACTATATAAGGCTTACAGAAATTGTTATTCTTCTGGAGCTAGAAGAACTCTGTCTAAAGTCAAAATTAAACACAGACACATTCTTTTAAAAGGTAATATTTAATTACTGGAGCTGTATTAAACACTCTAGAATATTCTTTCTGTCTTGTAGCTAACAGAAAGGAGGCTGAGGAGAAGTGGTTAATTTATTTGACCTTAAACCAAACAATCTGTCACAGTTGTAAGTGATTGCTGTCAGGTAAATTTAGATTCTTTTTATGTTTTTTTGTTTTGCATGCAGACGAAGTTCCTTCTGCCTCAACTAACAAACAGTGTAAGAATTTGTCTGCACTTTTTCATATTTAAATTTCACTATTGTATCGCGAAACAATCTTTTATTTATTTATTATTTATTTTCATTCTAAAGTAGCTGTATAAGGTCCATCTTCAAAGACAAATAAAGTCACATGAGCATCACCTTAAGGTAAGAAATGTACAGGAAAAAAATGTTACATGTTGAAAGGTGTGTGTGTATAAAGCAATGTAAAAATCTAATCATTCAATTTATTTCAGGAAATAAAGAAATGAACAGTGCTTCAGACCAAACTATTTAATTTATTTGACAAATCATTTCTCTTAGAACTCTTCCATCTCATTGGTCTGCTTGGGTCACTGAGGGTTCCTCTGGGTCAGGCTGAGTGCAGGGTAGGGTGTCATCATATACAAAAAGGGTATCCTCTGTCCTCCAGCAAGTAACCAATGTAGTGCCCAGTAATGATTGAGGTGTACAATACAAATATAGTAAATAAAAAAAATAAAAAAAAAACATTTTGTAAATCAAATGTATTCTGTTGTAATGTGTGCCATAATGAAGACTCCCTGAAAATTCTGGTATCATGTACAGACCCTGAACATTAAGCCTCAACCAGTTGATGAGGTGGGGTCATCACATATGAACTATTGTTAGTGGAAGCAGTAATGAGTTTAATAGTTGTAACACCAACAGATTAAGGACAGAAAATTAAGTTGTTAATATTAAAAATGTTAAAAAATGTTTCATATTATCAGTGTCCTTTATTGACTGATGGAAAGAGGCTGCAATTAATGCACCCAATAGCATTTGGAAGCCCTGAAAAAAATGATATTAAAAAAATGTATCAAGGGTGTGTGTGTGCATAGATGTATACATATGAACGACTACATCTTTAAATATGGATATATTTTCATAGAAAATACAAAGCTGCCACTTCTTATAATATTATATATAGGCTACAGAAAAAAAATGTAAGGGGTGCAGAGAGAGAGAGATTAAGAGAAAAAAAAATCTCTATGCGAGATTCGAACTCACTCTGCTGTGAGCACCGTTGTACTTTAGGGGTGCACTGACCACTATGCTATTGCCGTGCTCTAACATGTTTGAGTAATGATACTCCGTAGTTTATGGCAGATGAACTGTACAAAATTGTATAAAATAGTTCAGTGCCAGGCATACTGTGTAGATGGACACGCTATTGCCACATTGTACAGTAAAATACCCTGACGCAAAAAACAAAGAGCTGCACTGAGCAGTATGTTAACCATGGTAAGCGCAGACCTGCGTTGCGAGTTGTCACGTTTGATTTGAAAATGTTTGTTAAATACATTAATGATTCTTTCGAAAAACGACAACGCTCATTCAAATATTTATTTGGTTATGAAAAGAACTATGCACTTATAACCCTCTCACAATGAAAAAACTGTATATCTGTGCTTCTACGTCCATCAAAATTTTCATCTAAAGAGCATGCAATGCTCAGTAAACTCTCTGAAACAGACAAACTCTGGAACATAACCTGCTACAGAGCAGGTTATCTTCAGCAAGTAAGTTGCTATGGCTACTTACCATATCCCAGAAGTTACCTCCGATTTTGGAACAAAGTCTGAGGTTATCCACTTACTTACTCTCAAACTTACCCAGGTATGTCACATAACCTGCTTTCTGGAATACCCCCCTGATGGATCGTTGGTAATATTTCCGGAAGATGACCATGTCACAGTTTAGCTAAATTGATTCACGCCTCTTCCTGAAGTGACTTGCGATGCTCCTTCCCCGTTTGCAGTTCATTAAAACATTGTTTTCCAGCTGCAGCCGCGCTTCATTCTCGAAATGTATAGTTTGTCCAAAGTGATGTATACAAACTATATAGTATACTATGACCAGGAATACAATCAGCCAGCGCAGTCATCCCTCCATAGTAAAAAGCGACAATTTGTGTCTGCCAGGTTGTTTACTTGCGGGAGTTCCATTGGCATTTTCCTACACGTTAATTCTGACCAATCGAAAAGCAGTTCAGGAAATACGTTCAATAACATCTGGCCAATGAGTGATGTGGATTTTGTCACATGACTTACTTTTGGTTCTTTTCAACTGGTTTGGACCAAAGCAATCAGTGTGGTGTGAAAAGGACCCAAAAATGGCAGAAAAATGCTACAATGTATGATTTGTTGCCCTTGGTCCGGACCACATGAACCGAACCACAGATGTGATAGCACCCTTAGTCTACCAGCCGCCGAAGCTTTTATTTTACCCCACTACAAGTCTTATGTGAGGAAATTGCTCCAGGTTATGTACAACATCTTTTATTTCCCCCACCGTTAGTAGTATGTCTTTAGATTGCACGGGCTTCCTCTTGAACCTCCAGTGAGGCTCCAGGTTGTGGTGTCTGGGAGGCAAAACGGAGCCGCTGTTAATGCCAGGTGGAATATTCCAGAAGACCCGAGGCAGATGTGCAGTTGCTTGTTTCCCCCACAAAGCATCAGATCTTGCTTGCGAGCGAGCCATGGGGCTTGATGTGACGTTAGTGTGTGTTAGTGACAAGCCGAGAAGCGGCCTGCTCATGTATGCACGGTAGCCTTGTAGTGCCATTACCAGCCTCTTCTGGTGCAGTAAGTCGCACGGCGATGCGAGCCCGATCTGGCACGGTTGAGCTGAGTGTCATGCTGCAAAGGCCTCTTTCTCCCACTCTCCCTTTCTGCTCTGTCAGTTAAAGGAACAAGCCGAGAGCGGACGCAGAGGTGTTTGCCATGCCAGACGGCTCGGCAGTCTCGGCAACAAATCGCGGCCCCTGGGTTGAGGAGCCGATTGTTTCTCCTTTCTCTTCGGAGTCTTTGCCTCGCCTGCGAGTTTACATGACCCTTCAACTCTGTTTCCACACAGGCTGTTGAGTTGTGCTCACAGGCTTCTGTTTGTGCTGTGAAAAAGGCAGCTTTGTCACCGGGCTTGCTCTGGTGGGATGTTGAGTTCAACAGGCCTAGCAGAAAAAAATAAAAAAGTGCCTGTTTCTGTGCTGGACAGCTCAAAGCTGTACATAAAGTGAAACCTGCCAGAACACCAACTTCATTAATCAGCCTGAAGATGAAGAATTGTGGTTTTGACTGGGTTAGCGTTGTCAGCAGGACTAATGTTGAACACTTTATCCCCAGTGGTTCTGAATTATTTTGAATGGAATTTTAAATCATGCTCCTGTCAGAAGTTAAGATTCTGAAAATCTCATTGTTTTTACATCTTCATCCTTTGAGTCCTTTTTAAAAGTAAGTGTAATGCATTCCGTAGTCTGTCAAGCGACCTTTTCTTTTTGTCATTATTAGGAATTAAGGCAAATCTTGACTTTTATTATGCTCTCATTGAAACTTTGGTCAAGTGAGCGAAGCGCAATGAATTTTTCTGCATGAAAAATATCCTTCAGAGAGGGATCAAATTAAAGTTTTGCTGCATGCTGTGACCTCATTTCATGACATTTCCAAGCCGTTCTCTGTTTAATGGCATAAATATACGGCTTTCTGGCAAGTTGTGATTTATTTTGCTCTGAGACATACTTGTGGTCACAGTTTGCTATAAAGAATATACTAGTGTAAATGCAATGGCCATAGATCAAAATAAACAAATCCCTGATGGCTTATCAATGTCCTTCCTGTTGGGGAAAGAATCCCAACTTGCCTTTCCAAAAGGAAAATATATCATCAGATAAATGGTCCCTAGGAATTGGATGCCAAGGACAAGCTAAACCACTTCCAAGCAATGTTCCCCGGTCTGGGCGCGCCCATAGCAAGCAGTAATGAATGGAAAGTGTATTGTGTCAGTGAAAAACGGGAGAACCGTCAGGAAGAAATATGCCTTTCATCCCACATGGCATAATCAGAGCCTGCCATATTTCTGAGCAGTGGTTATAGTGTTCCTTTGAGCCCGGCTTTTAAAGTAAGGAAAGTGTGGACAATAATGTAAAGAATAATACTGAGCAGTTTCCATTGAGATGACTGTCAGAGTGCTGTTAGGCTGTCAGGCCCTCCCATGGGGAGGCAGGGTCAGGCTGTCAGTCAGAGCTGATTGACACTTGAGAGGTGTGAGAGATCAAAGCCTCTATCAGCGAGACAGGCTAGAAAATAGGTGCGATGGCTGAAGAATTGCTGAGAGTTTGGGAATGAGTGATGTGACGTGACGTGAAGGTGAAGTGTCTGTAACATGCTCGCTCGCTTTCTTTCGTATCGTCCAAAATCTGCAATGTTCATGCATTCGGGTTTGTAGCTACAGTTACAAAGCAAAATCACTTTAGGTTTAGCTGTTGAATGGGATATGAAGTATGGGTGAAAGACTTTTTATGGTTTTTGATGGGACTCTCAGACATGTCAAGAGTCATCTTCCTGCACCCCGCTGGAAAATCCAGCTTAGGATGGTGACTTTATGTTAGAAAGTGGTAGATGATGTTAATCGCTAATCCAGTAATTGTATTTAGCAATCCAAGCTGGAAGACCAAAGGTGTCCAATCCATGTCCCTGACCTCAGTCTTCAGGATTAGTAGAAACATCCAACCAACTAAGCTAAACAAGGGGTGTCTTCAGAGTGTAGCCCAGACCTCAAGCCTTGTCAAACACATCTCCCTGTGATTTGAAAGCAGTCCTGAAGAAATTGACTGCATTTATCAGATGTGTGAGTGGTGGAACTAAACTTTGCATGGCAGTGGCCCTATGGAACCAGAGTTGTCTTTCACTAAGCTAAACTTTCCACCAACTTGGACATACAGTAGAAGGATTGGACCACCTTGTGGAAGATCACCATAGTCCAGTGACAATGTTTAAGCTGGTCAAGTCAGATTTTTGAACTTGATTGAGCATTTTAATAGCTTGAAACAGCTAGTAAACAACTCCATGTTCCAAAACATAGCTAATGCCATGAGGAAAATGTTTTTAATCAATTGTTTTAGTCACCATTATTATATTCCAAGCCCTTGTCTCAGCCTTAGAGCCAATTTATACTTCTGTGTTGTGTGCACATGGTCGGTCTGGTGTAACCTTTGCACAGTCGCATACCATCCAGCGTACACTGACGCAGATGCTGATGAACACCTCTCAAAAAATGTAACTACATGTCGCAACGCAGATAGCAAAAGATCTGTGATTGGTAAACCTGGTAGTGGTGACGAGTTTGAGTAGGGCAAAGGGAGGCCAGTGGTATGAGTGTTTAACAGGTGTCAAGTCTGTTTTTTGTTCATTTTTTATGATTAATGTTGTCGAACATTTACCTGTTCCCACCCCTTTCTTCCTTGAATAAGTAAGAGTTTGAGCTACTGCTACAGTAGCATCATACACATTTCTGACGTAAAACCAAAACATCGGTAAAGAAACTTGACTAAGGGAATATAGAAACCCCACTGCCTACTAGCATTTCAAAAGTGTTATTGCCAAAGCAACACATACAGGACACAGAGGTATAAATACTCACAACAGTGTTAGCTACGCTTAAGTTATGCACCTTGGAGTATGGCAATCAGAAGTTTAAATCAAACTTTAGACATCAAAGACCATAGACTGATGGTCAAACATCGCTTGCATAATATGGAACATTTCAGAAGCTTTAAAATCATTTCATTGTTTGAATTTTGCTGAATTGACATGTGTGTTGCATTCTTTAATGGTGCATCTTGAAATTAGCTATTGTGCCACCAAACCACAATGGCTTTATCTGCTGTAAAATTCATGACATAGTCTCTTGATGATCACCAAACACAATGCTCTTGAGTACATTTTTAATTCATTCATTCATTTTCCTTTGGCTTAGTCCCTTTATTCAACAGCGGTTGCCACACTGGAATGAACTGCCCACTTATCTAGCCTATTTTTTACTCAGTGGATGCCCTTCCAGCTGCAACCCAGTACTGGGAAACGCACTCATTCACACTCATACACCACAGCCAATTTAGTTTGTTCAGTTCACCTATACCACATGTCTTTGGATTGTGGGGGAGACCGGAGCACCTGGAGGAAACCCATGCCAACATGGGGAGAACATGCAAACTCCACACAGAAATGCCAACTGGCCCAGCCGGGACTCAAATCAGCGACCTTTTTGCTGTGAGGCGACAATGCTAACCACTGAGCCACTGTGTCGCAATTTTTAATTTATTATTATTATTATTATTATTATTAATATTATCATCATCATCATCATCATCATTATTATTATTATTATAATTATGATTATTATCATTATTATTATTATTATTATTATTATTATTATCATTATCATTATTATTATTATTATTATTATTATTATTATTATTATTATTATTATTATTATTATTACTATTATTATTATCATTATTATTATTATCATCATTATTATTATTATTATCATTATTATCATTATTATTATTATTATTATTATTATTATTATTATTATTAATATCATTATTATTATCATTATTATTATTATTATTATTATTATTAATATCATTATTATTATTATTATTATTATTATTATTATTATTATTATTATTATTATTATCATTATTATTATCATCATTATTATTATTATTCATTCATTCATTTTCTTTTCGGCTTAGTCCCTTTATTAATCCGGGGTCGCCACAGCGGAATGAACCGCCAACTTATCCAGCACATGTTTTACGCAGCGGATACCCTTCCAGCTGCAACCCATCACTGGGAAACCAGGGAGAACATGCAAACTCCACACAAAAACACCAACTGACCCAGCCGAGGCTCGAAGTAGCGACCTTCTTTCTGTGAGGCGACAGCACTACCTACTGCACCACTTATTATTATTATTTTTTATTATTATTATTGTTTTACATGAGTCTACTATTGTAGTGGCTTTACTTGTAGGGGCATGTTAGGGGAATTGGATGTTTTGTTGTTGTTTACATGCCACTCAGGCAGCCTCTTCAATAATTTTTGCCAATATAAGCTGCAGAACTTCTACCATGTTTCTAAAGATCTACCTTTCTATCTAGACCCTTCTTGCACTGGATGCAAATGGTATTTAGCAGAATGTCCCACCTGCTCTTTCCCATCCACTTTCATTCTATGGCAAAGAGCAGCTTGGAGTCGTTGTTGAGTGATCTCTTTCTTTGAAGCAGGATTTTCCAGCAGGCTAGTCAAATCTGATGGCTTTGTTAAGAGAAATTGCTCTGTGACATTGTTCTGGACTCGCTGTTAGGATGGATGAAGGCCCGAGAAATCGTGATCCGGCCTGTCTTCGCCTCTTAACGCCACTCCATCTCTCCTTCCAGTTTTCCGTATGCCTGTTTCTTAATCCATCCCCTTACTCCTTCTGTTTTATTAGTCTTGACAGAGGCTTGATTCAAATAAGCCTGCAGTGTGGGCATTGCCAGCGCACAACGTAAATTGAATCACAAAGGAGAAGGATTTTCTAATAGGGAAACAAATTAGCACCCAGACCCTTCTCTATGCAATTATTTCTATTACTTGTTTCTGGAGGCACCGGGAGATGTGGAAAGCAGGTTTAACATCCATTTGTTTTAATTTTTCCTTAAGGAAAACCAATTATGAAAGGTTACTGCTTATCAGCGGCTCATACAGACACAATCCCTTTTGTCTAAAAGATTAATATCTTATGTTTACGTGAGTCAGGATCACGAGAGCCTTAGTTCTGCATTGTGTGTGCTTTTGAAGGTGATAGGCTTGCTTTTATTGAGCATAAAAGTGTTTGTAATGCCATTTTATGCTGATGCCTTTCTTTCATTAGGCTTTAATTGATATTAGGATTTTAGTCCATTATCAATCTTTATCTGTGTGCTTTGCAAAGACATTGATCAATGAAAATGCTTTCCTTTGCTGACTGTATTGGACATTGTGGAGCAGTCACTAGTTGGGCCATTAAATAGCCTCTGTGCACCACGATCAATAAGGCATTGAAATAAAAAAAAAAGATGAAATTACTTTTTTTTTTTCCTCCTTTCTCAATGAAAAGAAGTTGTAAGGACTTCCACGCTCAACATTGCAACTTTTTTTTTCTTCTTTCAGCCAAAATAATTCCTTAAAAAGTGAAAACAACCTCTCACAATGTTTTTTTTAATTGCTCAAGCCTTATTAAAATTCCTCTGAAGTTTATACATATCACTACATCAAATACATCATAAATTATAAATGTTTCACATAGCAGCTGTAGCCCCCGGGATCCTTAAAAACGGCTCCTGTCTGAATAAGTGTGAGTGTTTGTGAGTACACACGCCTGTGTGTGTGAACTTTGTTAGACAGGCCAAGCGAAATTGGAGTAATGCGCCTCTCCATCTTTTATCATTCACATTGCATAGCGCTAAATGAAAACTAATAAACATCTCCAACCTCGTGGTCTACTTTGAAATTGTGTTTGTTGTTTCGGTTATTGAATTCACTGATGTAATATTAATGCTGGGAAGCGATTTTGTAGCGATCTGTCCTCTGCAGGCATCTTTACACATAATCATAAGTAACACACATGTCGGTATCGGGTTGTTCTGAGTCATTTGAGCTGGAGAGCAGCTTTTTTTCAATCTCCGAATGGAAACAGGGTAATGGAAATGCAAGCAAACAGAGACTAATGACATAAAACTGGAGTTAGTAAACAAAAGCCTTGGACGAGCACTGAAAGAGAACCAAGTCTTAGTTCCTTAATGGAAACCAAGACGACTGGAATCAGTCTGTTGATGACAACTGGTTTTAAGTTGGATTTGTGGATATGACGTGATAGCTGCATAGATGAATTATATTGTTAGGAATTATGTTTGAAGGACTGGAAGACAGGACGAGTCCCTACTACATGCCGTGTCCAAACATTTCTTTCTGTTTCCATAACATACGTTGTTCTTAGTATATTATCAACAGCTGTTATGTCAGCCATTAGAAGGTTAATGGAAATGACATGCCCTGTGAGAGACTTTCAGGGCCTCCCTTTGTGGAAACATGCCTGCTATAATACACTTAATATCATTTCATTATGTGAGCATATACAGCTTCAGCAGACTAAATGACTTCTGACAGATGGGTTTTATGACTCTTAAAGGAATAGCTTAGAAAATAATGGGTAAAAAAAAGTGTTGTGTTATTATTATTATTATTATATATTTTTTCTTCTTGCTTTATTTGCTGTACTACTACTACTACTACTGCTACTACTACTACTACTACTACTACTACTACTACTAATAATAATAATAATAATAATAATAATAATAATTATTATTATTATTATTATTATTATTATTATTATTATTATTATTATATTCTTGCTTTATTTGCCATTGTACTACTTCTACTAGTACTACTACTACTAATAATAGAAAGTAATAATAATAATAATAATAATAATAATAATAATAATAATAATAACAATAATAGTAATAATAATAAAAATAATAACAATAATAACAATAATAATAATAATAATAATAATAATTATTATTATTATTATTATTATTATTATTATTATTATTATTAATATTATTATTATTATTATATTCTTGATTTATTTGCCATTGTACCACTATTATTATTATTATTATTATTGTTACTATTGTTATTGCTATTTTCTATTATTATTATTTTCTATTATATAATAATAATAATAATAATAATAATAATAATAATAATAATAATAATAATAATAATTATTATTATTATTATTATTATTATTATTATTATTATTATTATTATTATTATATTCTTGGTTTATTTGCCATTGTACCACTCCTACTTCTACTACTACTACTACTACTACTAATAATAATAATAATAATAATAATAATAATAATAGATAATAATAATAATAATAATAATAATAATAATAATAATAATAATTATTATTATTATTATTATTATTATTTTCTATTATTATTATTATTATTATTATTATTATTATTTTCTATTATTATTATTATTATTATTATTATTATTAATGTATTCTTGGTTTATTTGTCATTGTACTACTAGTAGCAATAATAATAATAATAATAATAATAATAATAATAATAATAATAATAATTATTATTATTATTATTATTATTACTAATATCATTCTTCTTATATTCTTTATTTATTTGCCATTGTACTACTACTAGTAGTAGTAATAACAATAACAATAATAATAATAATAATAATAATAATAATAATAATAATAATTATTATTATTATTATTATTATTATTATTATTATTATTCTCTATTATTATCATTATTATTAGTAGTAGTAATAGTAGTAGTAATTGTTGTTGTTAGCAAGGTAGGAACAAAATATGATGTTTAATTTGTTAAATGCTGTTGTACATCTAAAGTAATATTTTTAAAATTGTATTTTAAATTAAAATTTTAATCGTGCAAATGAAAAGAAAAATATGCTGAAATAAAAGTTAATATAAAATATTATGTATAATATTGTTATAATCATTATTTATAATTCAGAGGAGTCACTGTGAAAATGTTAAGTAAAAACATGTATTTACTCAAGTAAAATTACACTAACAAATATTTCAAAATGAACTGTCTTTTAAATTAAAAAGTGAAAATTAGAAGGGAATAAATAAATAAATAAATAAATAATATTCAGAGGTCTCCTGCAAAGCCTTGTGTCTGTCAAAGTCAGTAGTTCGGTTAAAATAATTTAACCTTTTTATGACAAGCCAAAGTTAGTTCAGGTTGTAAAATATCATGTGGTGTGAGCCTTCAAAAAACTGGTATGACACCCACGAGACAGGAGTGTGAGTAATGTTAGGATTTAAATTTTTTTGGTGAACTGTCCCTTTAAGGCGGACAGGACACATTGTAAAAGTGTAATGAACAGGCACAATATGCATTGGGAATAATAAACACCTCTCTTTATTTGATTTTCCTTCACAACCCCAGTCAATCCCGACATGCCCTTGGAGTTCAGTGTGTGTTATAATAAATTACTGTAGACACATGACGTCAGTTGACCTGCTCCAGGTCTGGACGGTGATGGTGGGGAGTGCGGGGGCTTCTGAAGGCGTGAATAAATAGCTGTTCCTCATTTATGCTTGTCAGGAGTTTTAGCTGAGGGCCGGACTTCACACTGTGTCTGTTTTGCCTTGAGAGAGATGATTTATTCGTCTTGGTCGAGCTGAGGTGCTGCAGCTGTTTGTTGGACAGATAGTTTTACAGAGGCTTACGTTAAATAAGCCTGGCTTGCTGACACGTCCATTCCCACCCTCGCTGATCAGCCGCAAGAATCAACTGCTTAGCATGATCCCCAAAAAAACCAACTCTCAAGTACAAAGCTCTGTCTACTTGGCCCGCAGTTCTGAAGTGAATCGTGCCTGGTAATGCAGGCCAACTGTTACACTCTGAGACAAAGGTGTGAGAGTATGAATGTCAGCATGTGCACAGTGGAAGACATTAGAAAATCAGCAGATCAAAAAAAAGTTAGTTTATTTGCTGCTCATTTTGGCAACATCCTTTCATTGTGTCTCTGCCAGGCTGGCTGTCTGTCTCTGTCAATTGTTTGCTCCTATAATTTTTTTGTTGTTGTATCTCTCTGTTTTCCATCCATCCATCCATCCATCCATCCATCCGTTCATACCTACATATTTCCGTACATACATACGTCCATACATCCGTCCATCTGTTCATCCATCCGTTCATCCATTTGTTCATCCATCCATCCGTACATACATACATACATACATACATACATTCGTTCATCCATCCGTTCATTCATCCGTTCATTCATCTGTTCATCCATCCGTTCATCCATCCATCCATACATGCATCCATACATCCGTCCATCTGTCCGTCCATCCATCCATCCATCCATACATGCATACATCCATTCATACATTCATACATTCATAGATACATACATACTGTACATACATCCGTCGATCTGTCCGTTCATCCATCTGTTCATCCATCCATCCATCCATATGTCCATCCATCCATCCATACATACATCCGTCCATCTGTCCGTCCGTCCATCCATCCATCCATCCATACATGCATACATCCATTCATACATTCATAGATACATACATACTGTACATACATCCGTCCATCTCTCCGTTCATCCATCTGTTCATCCATCCTTGCATACGTCCATCCATCCATCAATACATATATCCATCCATCCGTCCATCTGTCCGTTAATCCATCCATCCATCCATCCATACATGCATACATCCATACATACATTCATAGATTCATAGATACATACATACATACATCCGTCCATCTGTCCGTTCATCCATCCATCCATCCTTACATACGTCCATCCATCCATACATACATACATACATGCATACATACATCCATTCATCTGTCCATTTATTCATCCGTTCATCCATCTGTTCATTCATCCGTTCATTCATCCGTTCATCCATCCATCCATTCAACCGTCCATTCATCCATCCATACATCCGTCCATACATCCGTCCATCTGTCCGTTCATCCATTTGTTCATCCATCCATTCCATCTATCCATCCATCCATACATCCATACATGGATACATCCATACATACATCCATACATTCATACATTCATAGATACATACATGTATACATCCGTCCATCTGTCCGTTCATCCATCTGTTCATCCACCCATCCATCCATCCATCCATACGTCCATCCATCCGTCCATACATATATCCATGCATACATCCATACATGCATACATCCATACATACATACATAGATATATGCATGCATACATACATACATACATCCGTCCATCCGTCCGTTCATCCATCCAACCGTCCATTAATCCATCCAACCGTCCATTCATCCATCCATACATACGTCCATACATCCGTCCATCTGTCCGTTCATCCATCCATCCATTCCATCCATCCATCCATCCATCCATCCATCCATACATGCATACATACATACATCCATACATGCATGCATACATCCATACATTCATACATTCATAGATACATATATATATGCATGCATACATACATACATACATCCGTCCATCCGTCCGTTCATCCATCCAACCGTCCATTCATCCATCCAACCGTCCATTCATCCATACATACATACATACATCCGTCCATCTGTCCGTTCATCCATCTGTTCATCCATCCATCCATCCATCCATACGCCCATACATGCATACATACATACATACATACATACATACATACATACATACATACATACATCCGTCCATCCGTCCATACATACATCCATACATGCATACATCCATACATACATAGATATATGCATGCATACATACATACATACATCCGTCCATCCGTCCGTTCATCCATCCATCCATCCATCCATCCATGCATCCATCCATCCATGCATACATACATCCATGCATACATACATCCGTCTATCCGTCCGTTCATACATCCATGCATACATACATACATACAGTACATACATCCATACATCCATACATTCATCCATACATGCATACATACATGCATACATACATACATACATCGTCCGTCCGTCCGTCCGTCCCTCCATCCATCCATCCATACAGTGCATCCATTCATCAATCCATCCGTCTATCTATACATGCGTCCATACATGCGTACATACATACATACATACATCTGTCCATCTGTCCTTTCATCTATTCATCCATCCATCCATCCATCCATCCATCAATGGATCCATCCATCTGTCCTTTTGTCCATTCATCCATCCATCCATCCATACAGCCATCCATCCATCCATCCATATATCCATTCATACAAACATCAATCCGTCCGTACGTCCATCCGTCCATACGTCCATCCGTACGCACATACGTCCATCCGGTCATCTGTCCATTCATCTATCTGTTCATCCGTCCATACATCAGTTAATCCTTTTTCAGTCAGTCTTTATCCATCTAGCTGTCTGTCTGTCTGTGTCGCTCCTCCTTGAGCACATGTCAGACAAATAGTTTTATGGTTGCTGGTGTGTGTTTTTCCACAGGCCACACACTAAGTTAAAGGCACTATACAGTGTGTATGATTTTTGATCAAAATATCCAAAAATCACTTGAACAGTGTTACATACTGTATTTAGCTGATTTTATGTACTTGCATTACCCCAAATGTTATGAAGAATGTTAAAATATTGAGAAATAAACCATTTTGACTAGTGACACAAACTATTTCCTGTGTTGCCATGCTAATGATGTCATACCTCAAGTGGTGAAAATTACATACTGTGCTTTTAATTTCAACAGGAAGAGTTTGGCCCAAAAAACAGTGTGATGATGCTGTTACTGAGTGTGGAATCATGGGAGTTGTGGTCTTCATTACATCCTACAAATCTCCTGCACAAATCATCTTCATAGATGAGCTATTGTAACTTTACATCAATAACTTTATACCGCTGTAGCAATATCTGATGAGAGACGAGTATGATGCGGCACAAAAGCAGCATAAATTTTATTATACCACAGCATACTGCTTCCCGTTCTTCATGTCATGATCATTTGGAGAAGAAACAGCACTGTTTTATCTTACTAAATACATTTTAGGGTTTTGTTCTACGCTGTAAACAATGCTGGGTTTCACACAATTCCTTCATGTTGTCCCAACACCAATAAAGTTAACTTAATTGTTTTTTACAAATGAAAGTGGATTGAACATAAAACAATTAAGTTACTCAAAACAAAACTCAAGAATTGTGTTGATTCAGCTCATTTTAACCTCCTAAACTCTGCGTACTGTACCTGGTACCGGGTCCGTGACATCATTTACTTTATCATTCTTTAAATTTTAAAGGTCCGTACTGACCCAATACCCCCATAAGTGGTTCCATACTCTCATCAGTTGGAATAGAATAACTTTTGCATGGATTATGATTGAGACATTTTTTTTTTTATAATTACTGACATGTGCAGGAACCACCAAAATTAATTACAGCAACCTAGACCACACAGAACCTAAAAAGTACGCTTTCAAATTTGTTTACAAAAAAACAAAAGCGGCTCTTTTTTGGAGGGGTTTATTATAACACAGACAACATATTCAATTATTTTAATCACTTTCAATAATTGTTTATGACAATTCAAAGGGTTTTCTTTATAATGATACCAAACTTTTGCATTTACACCTCTGCATGTGGATTTGGGAGGCTTTTAAATTTGGGTGGGCAAAATCCACCAGAAAGCCCAAAATAGCACTTGATTTTTGGAGGTTAAGTAGGTAGTTTGAAAAAGCAGCAAAAATAATTTTTTAAGTGTAATCAAAGTCCCTTTAAGGCAAGTCATTTCACTCGGCGGCCATCTTTGAAACGCCTCACGGGCATTCTGTCTGTTTGCCAAGCTTACGATTACATTGCATATTTGGAATCACCAATAAAGTTGAACAACAAGCGTCACATAAGTTTTGTTTCTAAACATCTGAATCAAACAAAATCAGCATATTTTCAGTTTGCCAACTGTTTGCCAAGCTTACGATTACATTGCATATTTGGATTCACCATTAAAGTTGAACAACAACCGTCACATAAGTTTTGTTTCTAAACGTCTGAATCAAACAAAGTCAGCATATTTTCAGCTTGTCCAGGCTGATGCGCATGCACACTCAAAAGGAACGAGATCGCGACATCAACCTCATTTATGGCCATTCTACACATTATCGTTCTCTGAATAATGCTTCGTCAGATTGCGCTGGTCTTCTGAAGTAATTCACAACTTGGTCTTGACGGTGATTCTCCTCCAGAAATGATAGAGACTCTTTATTTACAAGTTTGTGGGCGTTTGAGTAGTTGCATGCGTTTGACAGGATGGACTGTACCTCGCGTTCGTTTCATACAGATTACAAAACCAAAAATCTTGTTTTCAAGTGCACTTGGTTCATTTAAAAGTACAGATTTCAAGCTTTATCTGGAAATATTTCTTATGTCTGGGAAGCAAGTATTTGCTGAGATTCCAGTGTGTTTGTTGACCACCAAACTGTCGAAAAAGCACACGTCTGGTCCGAGCTTTTCCCCTGGAGAAACATCAATTGATTTCGATCGATGATTGCCTCCTGTATTAGAGGGCAGGGCTTCATTCGCCACATTGACCGTTACACTTTTGCCCAATAAAAACAAGTGACACGTCTTGTGTATTCTATAGTCTTAAATGTAATGCTGTTCTGTGCAGTCTAATAAAACACGCAACATATTAAAACATCTTTTGTGTTTTCCACCAAAAACCAATCCAGAAATCAAGGGTGTGTGCTGTCATTAGCATGGCCACACAGAACACGGTCCATTTCACATTTCAGTTAAAATGGTGCCGAGGACTGGGCCGCCTGTCAGTACTCTGAGGCGGGGGAGGGGCCGGCGGCATCACCCGCAGCTCGTTGAGAAGAGTAGGTAGGGACGGTACAGTAATGGACAAACGACAGTCTATAAAAATCTCCAGTAACACACAAAAAAGTCGGTAGGTTTGTCACTTTTTTTGAAAATTTGTCGCTAGGGGGGTCTGAAAAGTTGCTAAGTTGGCAACACTGGCGCGAACTGAAGAGCGGGGAGCGGGAGGGGTGAGAGATTTGGGGAGATGGAGGCGCGCGACTGGAAGAGCACGCGCACAAGCACCAGGTTTCAGCCCGGACTGTACCAAAATGCTGAGGAGCGGGGGGCGGATGGGGGGGATTCCAGGAGTTTACCGGGAGTTAGAACAATACGGGAGACAGGTCTGAATACGGGAGACTCCCGGGAAAAACGGGAGTGTTGGCAGGTATGGTTGGGGAGTCACGGAAGAAAGTGAAAGTGAACAGCGGATGGGGGAGGAGGGCGGTTGAGGAGGGTATCGGTAAAATCTGTGTGTGTTCCGGCACAAATTAAGCCCTGGCGACCTTTGATTAATAAAGGGACTAAGGCGAAATGTAAATGAATGAATGGATAATTGTTTGAGAAATAGTGCAAAAAGTATTGTTCGGCAGCCTTTTTAGGCTTAAAATGAATAGTGCAATGTAGAGCTGTGCGATTTGGGGAAAATATCAAATTGCGATATTTTTATTTATTTATTTTGACAGATATTGCAATTTCGCTTTGATTTGCAATTTATTTTTCTAGTCAAACTTCAGCTCAGTAATCTGTATTGTAGCTTCTTACTGCTAAAATGCAGCAAGTGTTAGTTAAAAAAGGAACTGAAAAGATATTAACTTCAACGTTTATTCATATTTGTTTTTAAATATTGAGAAATGAAACACTCATTTTTCTCTAGAGCAAACAGTAAGCACAAATAAAATGACCTTACCTTTCTGTAAACAAGCTGAAATTAAGAAGATTGTGAAGCTTATTATACAAACAAAAAAAAATAATAATTATAAAAATACAGAACACACAGCAAACGAACATGACTGAAACAGCTCTGAAATTGTACTTTGCTGTTGCTTGCTACTGGATTGAGTGCCACTGGCAATACTTTCAGTTGACTTTTTTACAAGACACTCATCACTCAAATTGTGCTCACTTAATTGCTAGTAAGACACAGATGGCATTTGCTTTGGGCAGGGAAATTAAATAATACATATATATTTCATATTGAAGCCCTTTACAATTAGCTAATCGCAACATTTCTAATTGCGATTGATCCCGATTAATTGCACAGCCCTAGTGCAATGCATAAATTATATTTTGTAATGCTTCTGAGTGGCTTTTTTTTTTTTACACAAAGCATGCAGCACAGTTCTGATGAAACACTCACTAGTATGTTCTGGCCCTTTAACTGCAGCCTATAATTATGGTGTTGAGTATCAGTATCCTCTTCATTGTTCTGAACAGTGTTCACAGCACTTAACACACTCTTTCTTTGTGGCTGTATCATACCTTCTGCCTCCGGTACAGCTTTTTTACTGTAATGACCATATTTATGGCTTATTTGCTATTTTCAGTTTTCCCTTGAGCTGATGCGAAAGCTTTGATTCTCAAAACTCAAAAAAAAAAAAAAGAAAAAGCAGACGGCGTGTCCTGGCATTTTAACTTGTGCCTGTTTGAGCCATTCACTCTCTGAATTCAGAACCAGCTGGAGATCAAACACAGCTCCGATTTATTAGGCTCAACTGCAGAGATGATATGTATGACTAATGCGTTGTTTGTTCATGTCAACATGCTCTTGGTCCATACACATACACGGCCCTTTCATGTTAGTCCACAGGGACACGCCGTTGTCTGCCAGCGATGAGTCTTAACTCAATGGAAAAAGCAGTTTTTAGACAACGTCTGTCATCCAGGCTTTGGGAGTCTGCCATTGATTCTGGATCACTCTCCTAAAGACATTACATAAGTGATGTTTTAGTGGTGATGTGGTGCTGTGACCCGTTTTGTTTTACTGATGATGTTTTGATTTAGTTTGCTCTGGTTTGGTATTGGTTTAAAAGCTTAGTTTTTCTTTATTTTAAAGTTTCTATGGCCAATCTTGCTTATTTCACTTTTACTACATGCATTCTGGTGCATGCAGACATGGGGGTAACTTGCAAACTGAACACAGAAAGGCGTCCTGGTCCAGTCGGGACATGATCCAGCAACCTTCTTGGTAATTTAATTAAATTTAAATAATTAAATTTAATTATATTAAATTTAAATTAATTTTATTTTATTTTATTTTATTTTATCTTATTTTTTATTTTATTTTATTTAGTTTAATTTTATATATTTAATTTTATTTATTTTATTTTATTTTATTTTGGATGAAAATCAGTTACTGGGATGAAACCAGTGTATGCGGAAACGGAGGTAACTTGCAATCAAAACACAAAAGGCTACTTATTTTTATTTTTATTTTTTTTTTTTATTAAATTTAATTGATTTATTTTTTAAATATTTTATTTATTTATTAATTTTATTATTATTATAATTTTTTTATTTTTTTATTTTTTAAGTTATTTTAGATTTGTGATTTGTTTTACTGTTTTTATTTTTTGTGTAAAGTTCCTAGTGATGGTTTGGTTTGGTGTAGTTTAATTTGGTTTGTTTTTAATTAATTTTGGTTATGTAATATTGGTTTGCTTTGGGGTTTTTTCCCACTCACTTTCCTTTGGCTTATTCCTTGCATGCTTTTGAGTTTTTCAGTGTTCACCACTGTGGAATGAATCGGCAATTACTCTGGTATATGTTTTACTGACGGATGTCCTTCCTGCCACAACCCAACACCGAGAGTACAACCCTCAGAGCTGGCAAACACCCATACACTCTCCCATTCACACACTATGGCCAATTTTGTGGTAATATATTTTTTACTACGGCTGCGTCCGAAACCGCATACTTCCATACTATACAGTACGCTAAAATCAGTATGCGAGCCGAGTAGTATGTCCGAATTCATAGAATTCAAAAATCAGTATGCGAGAAGTACCCGGATGACTTACTACTTTCGGCGAGATTCTGAAGTGCGCATCCCATGCACGCTGCGCTATCCCATGATGCCCCGCGAGAGAATTCATGAATGGAAGTAAAGCGACGCAACTGACGCAGGTAGGTCACATGACCATGACAAAATGGCGGATGTAGTACGTCCGAATTCCATTCATACTTTTTACATTCATACTGTATAGAACGTACTTTTCTAACGGTCGAGTAGTACGTTTAAATTCAAATGCAGTACCTACTGAGTAGTAGGCGGTTTCGGACGCAGCCTACGTATTTTGGGACTGGGATGGAAAGCGATGCATGCAGACACAGGGGTAACTTTCAAACTAAACACAGAGAGGCCTCGTGGTCCAGCCGGGACTTGAACCAGCAACCTTCTTGGTGATTTTATTTTATTTTATTTTATTTTAAGTTTAGTTTTTGTTCATTTTTTAAGTTATTTTTTATTTGTTTATTTTTTTGTGTAAAGTTCCTGGTGATGGTTTGGTTTAGTTTAGTTTAATTTGGCTTGGTTTTAATAAATTTTGGTTATGTAATATTGGTTTGCTTTGTTTTTTTTTCCTCATTCATTGTCCTTTGGCTTATTCCCTGCTTTTGAGTTTTTCAGTGGTCACCACTGTGTAATGAATCGCCAATTACTCTGGCATATGTTTTACTGGCGGATGTCCTTCTTGCCGCAACCCAACACTGAGAGTACAAACAACCCTTATTTCACTTTTACTACGTGTTTTGGGACTGGGATGGAAATCGGTGCATGCAGACATGGTAACTTGCCAACTAAACCCAGGAAGGCCTTCTGGTCAAGCCGGGCCTTGAACCAGCAACTTTCTTGGTGTTTTTATTTTATTTTATTTTATTTATTTTGTATTTTATTTTATTTTATTTTATTTTATTTTATTTTATTTTATTTTATTTTATTTTATTTTATTTTATTTTATTTTATTAAAAAAAAAATGTTTTGCATCTTTAAAGTTTTTGATGATGTTTGGTTCAGCTTTTGTTTCATTTTGGTGGTTTATTTTTTATTTCTTTGTTTTGCCTTGTTTTTTTTCCACTTTTGTTTTACTTAAATGATGATGAGGATGTTTATTTTGTTGTGCTTTAGTTCAGTTTTGTTTAGTTCTGTGTCTGTAAAATTGCTGGGGCTGTGGTGTTTTGTTCTGGTTTGGTTTTTGTTTCATTTTATATCATTATGGAGGTTTATCTATTTATTTTTTAAATTTATTTATTTTTTTACTTTTTGATGCCTTGTTTTATTTGCTTTTGCTTTATCTTTGTTTTTTTTTTGGGAGGGGTGCTTTGTTTTTGGTTGTTGTATATTTGGTTTGTTTTGATTGTGTGTGTGTGAGGCTTACGCTTTGTTTTTGCATTGTGTTGTTTTGTGAACACGAGGACCCTTATATTTAGTTTTGTATTGTTCTCTGTCATTGTTTAGTATAACAAAACTCTATTTGTCCACATCTACTTTAATCTTGATCAATTTATCATAGTTGTTTTATGTATATTTTTGTGCATACATATATTTATGTGAATGAAAGTTAAAAGACATTCATACAATTTAGGTTTGACTCAAGAGGCCATATATTTGGGATGTGAGAAAGCATGCATTGTGTTTGTGTGTACATATACATATAGATCACATTTTAGATCACATTATGTATATATAAAATATGTGAGTGTGTGTATGTGTGTGTATCACCACATTTCTCCTAAATGAAAAACATATGGAGAGAGATGTCATTTGTTAAAGTGCAGTAGAAGGAGTGGAGCAGGCCAGCAGATGCCTCATCAAGAACACTCATTCAGAATGATGAATGTGGCCAAATACACATTTGTCCGTAAAACTTGCAGAGTGGATGAGCATCATTAAGCATGAGAAATAGGTGCAGCCCCGCTGAGAAGTGAGCGCAGCAAACAGATGTTGGGAATTTTTGCAGGCATCTTTCATCCGGAGGACCATCATTAATAAACTTGAAGGTGATTCTCTTGTTTCCATTTAATAAGAGCAAGTAAAGTATGAGAGGCTGTGGAGGAAAAAAAAAACGCTGAATAAACAATCTTACAGGGCTTTTTAAGTCATTGTCGGCAGCTCTTACGCAAACACAGCCTGGCAACCGACAGTTCGCCTCATTTGTACGACCACGTTCCTTGCCGGACCATTGTGTCTCCTCCCCTCCATATTGGGCCGAGATGTTTTTTTTCTTTCTGGAAACACACATCACCATCAGCCCGCAGCTATATGAATCGCTCTCAGATCGTACACTTCATCCCAAACTCATTTGTCTTCCCGCTTTTCGCAGTTGATCTGAAATAAGCGCAAATGATCTCTTTATACAGCAACATGACAAACAGCGGGTCATAATGAACTGATGCGTCGGAGAGAGAGCGAGATGTAAATGTGAGTAAAGGCTGCTCGCTGTCCTACCTGACGAAGTCATTCATCAAGGATCTGTGGAGGGCTTGCAAATCAAGACTGTTGGCGAACTTGGCTCATGTTAAGTGGCACTGGCCCCGTTGTTGAAGCTCTATCACGGCTGAAGCTGTCTGCTTTTATAAACAGCCTCAGACGAAGAGGGTCTGCTATGAATAATGCTTAAGCCCTGAAGAATTCTGCAACCAATATATCTTAATACAAGTTCTTGGATTCCAATGGGCGGCCCACGCCTCCCTCTCTCCCTCTCTATTCCACCTCCCCGTGCAATTTTCTCTCGGCGAAACCACTGTGACTTGATTTTTGCTAGCGCCACAGTTTACCTCCAAACAGGATTACATGCATATATCCCATGCAAATCAATAAAAGTTGTCAGGACCGTTTAGCCTGTCCCGCTTTACTAAATGCAATTTATCACACGGCAAATCAACAAAAGGGAACAGGTTACAAATGGAGTCTGATCATCAGTGCCGGACGTGTTGTCAGATGCCTGTAGATGACATTTTTCATCTCCTTACTGTAAATTGTACTCATTCAGGATGCACCGTGTCAGAAATGTAGCAGTTGCAGGTTTATTATATACTACTGGGGATTTGTTTTTGTTTTTTTTTGTATGTGTGTGTGTGTGTGTGTATACCATGAAGGATATTTCACATTGCTTTGCACTTTTTTGCTCTTTTAAGGTGGAATTTAAATGCGTTTCAATTGTTGTTTGTATTTCTCTGACCAGCTGAAGTGTGAGATTGATCCAAGTCATAAACTGTCATGTTTGTTCTGCTGGAAATTGGTGCTGTAGTTCTTGCGAATATTAACTGTGTCAGTCACTCTGGTGGGTATGAAGGCTTTTAACATTATACCCCTTTCACTATTTGACATCAAGAAACATGCGACATTAGCAGTTATATTCAGTGCTTTTGTCACAATGGAACATTAACTCTCCTGGTTGGCAGCCCTTGCTTTTATGTTAAAGTAGATATGGTCAAATATGAAGTAAATATGATTATTCACAATACATATGCATACACACATACAGTGCTTAGCATACATAAGTACAACCCTCACAAATCTTTTAAATTCATATTTTCTAAAGGAAGCTTTACTATTTTATATTTGTGCATATACATTGAATTAGTCAGCACTGAAGCCCAAACTGGAGCTCATCTAACATAATAACTTACGATAATTGTCCAAAAACTAGTACACCCAAATTTATGTTATAGAAAAATATTAAAAACTAATTTTAAAAAAGAGGAGAAATCAAGAGAAGCAAAACAAAAAAGAAAAATTTAGTTGAAATTTTGTAGGTTGTAATTTTGTTTTGCATTATTTTGCTTGATTTTAATTGTATTATCTTTCAATTTCTAAATATGTTTGGTGACTAAAATATTATTTTAATAAATATATCTGTTTAATAAATTGTTTTTGTTTAATGCACCAATACACTGCCTATATTCACTGAGAAATGGATAAACATTAATTTTCAAAATGTGGTGTACTCAATTATGCTGAGTATTGTACATACATATTGTACATACATAAGTACTTGCATAAGATCACTAAATGCCATATTTGCAATTCAATAAGCTCTTACTGTGACATTATTGGGGAAAATACCTTTGAACTTTTGTTTACCTCATTTTGTTATATACTGTGTAATCTAAAAAACAACACACAATAATATATCATACAAAAATCGTACTACAGGAATAAGAATCTCTAAATTTTGTACAGGAATAACAGCGCAATCTGTGCACTAGAATAATCCTTTTATTTTCTTTCCTTGGCGATGGCGTAATGATGACGTTTTTTTTTTTTTTAGCTGCGTAAGGCTTAAATAAAAATGGTGTCTTCGAATAAAGAGTTTGATCAAGGGTTACAATAACTGAAAGGCATTTCTTTGTGAATTTCCGACTAAAAACTGGACAAAGGTGGATTGGATTACTTGTTGGCGAAAAATTGCATTGAATCAGTATGTCGTGTGGCAGGGAATGGTGGAATTTGTTATCTACTTTATTTTGTCTTACATTTTGTATATGTTTCCTTTTATCTTATTTCTTTTTAATCTTTTATTTTTTATATATGTTATCTAATTTTTTTCTTTTTGTTCTTTTGTTTTTTTTTAGTGAGTATTAAAGTTGTTTGTTTGTTTTAATTGTTATTTTATTTTATTTATTTGTGTTTTTTTAACCTATTCTATCTTTTTATTTTGTTTTATCTTAATTTGATTGCATTTCATGTTTTTTTTTCTTTCTTTTTTTTCCATGTTTCTTTTATTTTGTTTTTGTTTCTGTCTTATTGAATCACTCATTTGACAGCTGATTGTTGTCTTTATTCTTCATTTCATCTTTTTTGTTTGATTGTGTTTATGTCATATTTCACTTGGAAATACACCACTTTACAATACAGTAGACTTAGAACAACATCTCATGTTGACCTTAATGCTATTTTGTCTTTTAATCTTGACCTGCATGGTAATCATAACCATTTTAAACTATTTGCCTATACATTTGATCAAATGCTGCTCGGTTTTGATAATATTTTTGCACAGTTTTCTGGCATTAATAAATAATACTACCAGAAAATATCTTCATTTCTCAGATGAATGCGCTCATCAAATGTTTATTTATCCAAGAGTGCGATGTTGCATTAGACACGGTGCCAAATAGTGAGTGATGAATTAATGACTATTAAATGTAAACAACAAATAATACAGAGAAATAATGAAAGCTATCACACACACACACTCTCTAGATTAGTTTGAGATATAACGGTATGAAATGCATGTGATGAGGTGCTTCTACACATCATTGTTCAGGGTTATTTGCTTATATATTTGTAATGTCTAATTTGAATGTTGGATAAAATGGCACGTCTCATTGGAAAGCAGGGAATGCTCCTAAATTGATGCCTGAAAATGATCTGCCTGACACCCAATCAATACAAGGGAATATGCAAGCGATGAGCTCTGTTATGCTGTCCTTTAATCAGACTAAGCGAAGTCTAATTGCGTATGCTTTCTGCAATTGCAAGTGCGCGTGTAAACCATCTGTGCTCGTGTGTTTAAAGCACCTTTAAATGATGATTAGCAGGGGACGCTATAATAAGCTTCCTGTTTTATTGGCTCTTTTTTGACGTAATATCATTACTGTAGCGTGTCCCTTTTATGTTTTCTTTTCCTTTGAAAAATGTTGCACTCCGCCAACGTTTATTTATTTAATTTCAATTGCTGGGCTTAATGATTTGTTTTGGTGGACTCGAAGATGTTTGATTTACTCAAGGCTTCTCGCAGTTCTAACATTAGTGCTGGAAGAGGACTTTGTGTCCCACGTCTCCGTTTAAAAGGCAATTAATTCTAGTTATGGAAATGTCATTGTGTGCATTTAAAGCCAAGTGCTTGGTAGCCGCGTACACTTGATTTGTATGGAGTCGAGTTTCCGTGAGTGTGTCATTCAGGGTTCTTCGACCCCGTTAATAGCAATCATGCCTTTAAACTGCGGTGGATTTCAGGCAGGGCATCATCTATTCCTTAGCCTCGTTCCGAAGATAAATTAGTAGCTGCTGAATAATGCAGTGAACCCTAATTCTCTTTGATTAGTAGTGAGTTAGATGATACTGACCCATTGAAATTGGTCATCAGCATAAATAATGACTGAATGTACTGATAAAATGCAAACTTGCCGGCCATCATAAATCAAACGAAATCCACTTGCTGTGGAAGTCATTGAAATTAGAAGTCCATGCTCCTATTAATTATGTTGCCTTCTGAAGGCGACAGAGTGATAAATCAGCCCTGAAAGGTACTCCAGTTAGGGAGTTGAGGAAGCGAGACTGCCTGCAAATGGCTTTGTATACCCTCCTAATTGTTTCTTAAACAACCCACCTCTAGAGGCATATCTGATAGCCGGGCTATGGAGAACAGCTCACAATATAGCAGCGTTCCACATGCAGGTGGACTCTAGTGTCAGCTCTTTATTTATTTATTTTGCTTCCTCGTTCCTGGATTTGATTTGCAATTTTCTAATGTTCTTTTTAGGATCTTTCAAGTTTCAAATCGCATATGAACAGATTTGTTTTATGCATTTTGGATCCACATTATAGTATTTGTTTTTAACTTGTGTGCTAAATTAATAGTTTTATAGTATTGTTTGTAATTTTATTGAAACTGCATACATGTAATTGCATCTGTCGTTCATTTCTATGTTATCATGTTGCTTTGAAGATGATAATGGACTCTATATAGTAGCTGATTGTCAGTTATGTGTAATTGCATTAAAATGTGGATGGATAGTTGCTTTCTGCAATGCCACAGTGTCATAGCTTTGTCCAATTTAAACACTTGTCTATTTTTTTCATTTCTTGGTTGGTGTTCAGTTAAGGTGTTTTTTTATTTACCTATTTATCTTCTATTTAGTTTTTATTGTTATACCTGCATAATGTGAATTATTTCAAGGATACAGAATCCAAATAACCTGTATCTTGTTCTTGAGGGTGAGTAACTTTATTTTTGTGTGAACTGTCCCTTTAATAACAATACCATCATTACTTGATTTTGTTTAATCAATAAAATCATTTATCATGATCTTGTTAAGGATTATAGAAGATTGAATTTATCCATTAATAAGTCAACTTCATTAGATTTAAGGAAGCACACAATGTTTTGGATTCACTTTATAATTCTTGTTTTTAAGGAGTATGTGCTAAATTACTAATTTTTATAGTATTCTGTTATTGTCTGTACTGTTATTGAAACTACATACATGTAATTGCGTCTGTCATTCGTTTCTACATTAGTGTGTCTAATTGCACTGTTGACTTTATCCATACTCTAAAGGATTAGTTCACCAAAAAAATGGAAATTGTGTCAATAATTACTCGACCTCATGTCTTTCTGAACCCCTGAGAACTTTGTTCATCTTCTGAACTTAAATGAAGATATTTTAGATAGAATCCAAGAACTTGCTTGCCCTCAAAGTTTAGAGAAAGAAGCAGAAACATTAAACATTCCATGTGACTTCAGTGGTTTAACTGTAATCTTGCAAAGTTCCAAGAACTTTTTGTGCATCAGAATTTTTTAAAGGATTTTTCACCTTTATTTGGTAGGACAGTAGCCTTGAGACGGGAATCAAACTCGAGTCACTGTGATCTCCTCGATCTTATATTTTGGCACACTTAACCACCAGGCCCTTAACCACTAGGCTATCTGCATTAAGTCTAGTACACATAGGCTAGTGCACATTTATTATGGGCAATGCAACATATTGCCATAAGGTCGGGAGTGCAGTCCATACTATTTACCCATAGTAAACGTTGCACCCTGATCTGAGGATACATAGATAAACAAAAGATCTAATATATATATATATATATACAGGGAGTGCAGAATTATTAGGCAAGTTGTATTTTTGAGGATTAATTTTATTATTGAACAACAACCATGTTCTCAATGAACCCAAAAAACTCATTAATATCAAAGCTGAATATTTTTGGAAGTAGTTTTTAGTTTGTTTTTAGTTTTAGCTATTTTAGGAGGATATCTGTGTGTGCAGGTGACTATTACTGTGCATAATTATTAAGCAACTTAACAAAAAAACAAATATATACCCATTTCAATGATTTATTTTCACCAGTGAAACCAAAATAACATCTTAACATTCACAAATATACATTTCTGACATTCAAAAACAAAACAAAAACAAATCAGTGACCAATATAGCCACCTTTCTTTGCAAGGACACTCAAAAGCCTGCCATCCATGGATTCTGTCAGTGTTTTGATCTGTTCACCATCAACATTGCGTGCAGCAGCAACCACAGCCTCCCAGACACTGTTCAGAGAGGTGTACTGTTTTCCCTCCTTGTAAATCTCACATTTGATGATGGACCACAGGTTCTCTATGGGGTTCAGATCAGGTGAACAAGGACGCCATGTCAATTGTTTTTCTTCTTTTAGACCCTTTCTTGCCAGCCACGCTGTGAAGTACTTGGACGTGTGTGATGGAGCATTGTCCTGCATAAAAATTATGTTTTTCTTGAAGGATGCAGACTTCTTCCTGTACCACTGCTTGAAGAAGGTGTCTTCCAGAAACTGGCAGTAGGACTGGGAGTTGAGTTTGACTCCATCCTCAAACCGAAAAGGCCCCACAAGCTCATCTTTGATGATACAAGCCCAAATCAGTACTCCACCTCTGCCTTGCTGGCATCTGAGTCGGACTGGAGCTCTCTGCCATTTACCGATCCGCCACGGGCCCATCAAGACTCACTCTCATTTCATCAGTCCATAAAACCTAGAAAAATCAGTCTTGAGATATTTCTTGGCCCAGTCTTGACGTTTCAGCTTGTGTGTCTTGTTCAGTGGTGGTCGTTTTTTAGCCTTTCTTACCTTGGCCATGTCTGAGTATTGCACACCTTGTGCTTTTGGGCACTCCAGTTATGTTGCAGCTCTGAAATATGGCAAAACTGGTGGCAAGTGGCATCTTGGCAGCTGCACGCTTGACTTTTCTCAGTTCATGGTTCAGTTCTCAGTTTATTTTGCACCTTGGTTTTTCCACACGCTTCTTGCGACCCTGTTGCCTATTTTGAATGAAACGCTTGATTGTTCGATGATCACGCTTCAGAAGCTTGGCAATTTTAAGAGTGCTGCATCCCTCTGCAAGATATCTCACTATTTTTGACTTTTCGGAGCCTGTCAAGTCCTTCTTTTGACCCATTTTGCCAAAGGAAAGGAAGTTGCCTAATAATTATGCACACCTGATATAGGGTGTTGATGTCATTAGACCACACCCCTTCTCATTACAGAGATGCACATCACCTAATATGCTTAATTGGTAGTAGGCTTTCGAGCCTATACAGCTTGGAGTAAGACAACATGCATAAAGAGGATGATGTGGTCAAAATACTCATTTGCCTAATAATTCTACACTGCCTGTATATTTTTTTTAAGTATTATTGATGCTTCATATGATTACAGTTGAACTTCTGTACATCTTATTGAACATGTACATCTCGTTGCTGTATATGAAGATAAGAGAGCTCTCGGTTTTCATCTAAAATATCTTAAAACCTTTATTACCTTTGAAATACTAAACCTGTTTATGATAAAGAGTTGGAATTTTGATCTTTATATTTTCTATTGATTAAATTACTAACAAGTATATTTTGGCTAATGTTGGATAAGCGAACGCTGAAGTTTAATGTACATGAATCATAATGCAAGACACAAGCACATTACAGTACATGTATATAACTTATTTTTAAGCCATATTTGATTAATAGTTTTTGTAAGGTTATGTAATAATGGAATAGGTCATTAAAAAGAAACAATCCATTTAAAATAGCCTCACAATTTCTTTGTGTTTTTGTTTTGTATAAGTGTGTGCTTGTTTGTATACATAACCCTATATCATATATGGCCCATTTCCACTGCTAAAAGGCTACCAATAGTACCCTTTTGGTGGGCGTGGTGTACGACAGAAAGTTTTAGTAGACGTATTCTCGCTCGAAAAAATGTCAAAGCATTTACATATCATACGTGGAAGCATTTCTCACAAAACAGATGCTTTATACACATAAATACTTGTGTATAAATGTTTATTACTAACCTTTCTATAAACATGATTTGATTATAACTGCAGATGAATGATGCGAAATAGCCTACTGTAACATCTGCAATTATATAAAATAAATAAATGCAACATACAGTAAATGAACACATATATGAACACATACAGACCCTTACAGTCTCCGATATGTTACAAATTACAGAAAAACTACACACAGCATACATTTAGTCCTTATTTGGGTTAAAAAACAACACGCAACATATAACCCAGTCAGTGCAAAAGCTCTCATCTGCATTTTTAATCTTCACTATCACATGAAACCTCTTGTTAAAAAGTAATTCCGTCATTCCGAGTTCATAATAGTCCAAAAGGTGATGATAATAGTTAAACATGGCAGTTTGTTCATGTTTGCTAAAAAAAATCATTTGCTCCTTTGTTTTTTCCGGCTTCTCCTTTGTTTTTTTCACACGCCACTCTCACGTTTGTTATGAGAGTTTCAGGATTAAATGTCAGAAGTACTTCAATAATCACACACACGTTATTATCATCAGCTCAAGAAGTTCGTTCGCTCGCGCTTTAGACAGCCTTGTAAAAAAACTACGCAGCACAGGGTACAATATGCTCTACTTCTTAGCTTTGTGGCTGTTCATCAGGATGACAACAAGGTTTGTTTAAGCTCAGGTGGACCATGGCTTGTTATTATATGTATATATCATTACGGTGTAATGTCTCGGCTGTGTGTTTAAAATGTGGCGGTTCCTTTGTTTTCATTCTGGCTAGCTGCACGAGCGAGTAACGGCCATAAAAACGTAACGTACCGTACCATACCACTCAGTGGAAATAGGCCAATAAGGGTCTTTTTTTTGTTGTTGTTAAATTGAGATTTATACATCACTGAATAAATAAGTTTTCCAACTTTTTAAATTTTTGGATTTTTTCATCTTCTGATATTCACAAAATGTTTTCCTTGAACTTGATCTTTACGTGACTTTTTTGGCATACAATAAAAATAAACCCATACAATGTATTTTTGCTATTGCCAAAAATGTACCTGTGCAACATGGTCAAGGGCCACATATTTGTTAGTTTTATCTTTTTTTTTATTTTTTTTTTTATCTTTTTCCCTCTTTTTGTTTATTTATTTTTTTATCATTGATTGTTTCTTTACTTTTTGTTTCATTTGTTTTATTAGGCTTGTGCCATATTCCTATATTTATACACAAATCATACAACATTTTCAGTATAGGATCCTTTTAATTCAATAAAAAATATATATAATAATCTCAATATCAATCTTTTACTTTGCGATTTCAGTTTATGAATACAGTGCATGAAACTTCACAACATTATTTGACTTCCAAATTGTCTTGCAAACATTTTCTGCTTAAAAACATTACAGTATAATAAACTCAGTGTTTTTATGTTGTGTGTTTTTATATTGCTTTGGAGTCTGAATACGTCTGTCACCTCTGCCTTTGCGTGTTACTTATAGCCTCAAAATATCACCTTTCTCTGAGAAGAGAAGCCAAGTGTTGGTAACCGACCCAGGGGGATAAAAAGGCGTTGTTTTGAGATTGGGTGCTCCTTCAGGACGGCCGTGTGCTTTTTGGCTGCAGGAGCCACAGCCTCATCAATCACACCGCGCTTATTAGGTTGTCCTCTTGCTGAAGGGAGCCATTTCAGAGGGCAGCTATTATAATAATTGCATCCCCGTGTTTTATGTTAGATTTGGTTGTTTTATAACATATGAGAAGTTCTAATGAGGTCAAGTGTGTCTTTTTGAAGATAGCCAGCTAACTGAGAGCCTAAACTAACATGGCTTTATAAACAGATTTCTGTATGTTTTTATGTGAAGGATGCTTTCATAACTGTTATTGTTATGAATTGCTCAAAGTCTGGAAGATCACTACAAAATTAGCAGTTTTAGAGTTCACCTAATAATTCTCAAGCAATGAATTATTGATATTTTTTCACTTAAATAACATTAAAGATGACTTCCTCATTTTTGTTTTTTAAAATGGAAAATTTAATTAACGGCTCGTTTATGTAAAATTTGAACCTTCTCACGGACAAAATATTTGTTTTTTCCAAATATTTATTTTTGTTTTCGTCACATTTTGTTCTTACACACAAAATGAAAATGCGATAAAACCAAAATTAATTAACAGCTTTAAAAATTGTTCTCTGTCTGGACAGAAATTATGATAACAGAGGGGACTGACAAAATGATAGTTAGATTTTGAAAATGCCAGCAGGTGGCAGCATGTGATTGTGTCACTAAATGAGTCATTTATTTAACCGATTCGTTTAAATCAATGATTCCTTCAGTAAAATTTGCTACTGAATGGACTGAATCCAGCCGTTGACGAATGACATAACATTATCATACTAAATCTTACTGATATATAACGTTTCTCAGCTTATTTAATTTATGTCTGTTGCATATACAGTTGAAGTCTGAATTATTAGCCCCCCTTTGAACTTTTTTTTCTTTTTTAAATATTTCCCAAATTAAGTTTAACAGAGCAAGGAAATTTTCACAGTATGTCTGATAATATTTTTTCTTCTGGATAAAGTCTTATTTGCTTTATTTTGGCTAAAATAAAAGCTGGTTTTAATAAATTAAAAAAAAAAACATTTCAAAATTATCAGCCCCTTTAAGCTATATTTTTTTCGACTGTCTACAAAACAAACGATCATTACAACTTGCCTAATTACCCTAGCCTGCCTAGTTAACCTAATTAATCTAGTTAAACCTTTAAATGTCACTTTCAGCAATAAATCAGGGAGGTATTGTATAACGATGGTTTGTTCTGTAGACTATCGAAAAAATATATAGCTTAAAGGGGCTAATAATTTTGACCTTAAAAATGGTTTTTAAAAAACTAAAAACTGCTCTTATTCCAGCCGAAATAAAACAAATGAGACATAAGAAAAAATATTATCAGACATACTGTGAAAATTTCCCTGCTCTGTTAAACATAATTTGGGAAATATTTATAAATGAAAAAAAAAATTAAATGGGGCTAATAATTCTGACTTCAACTGTATATATAAATCTGTTAATTAACAGTTTCTGCATTTTGTGATTCACAAGTGTTTTTTGTTTATTTACAGTTGTGAATTGCATTATGGGATGTTGATCTGTGCTCAGTCGACATTTAATACTGAAAATCTGCAGTTTAACAAAGTGACTTTTATTGACTTTTAGTAGTTTTAAATAACATATAGTATGAGAAATAATTTATAGAGAAATAACTCTGTTAAATAACAGAAAAAGTACTGGCAGTTTTTCACAAGGTTTTTGTAGCATTAACAACAACCCAAACAATATATCACTTTAAACTATTAAAATATTAATAAAAGTCACTTTTTTGGACTTTTCAAAGTTAAATGTTGTTGGAAAAGAGATCAAGGTCCCATAATGCAATTCAAAAGCACAGAAAAGGGGGAAAATATCAAATAAAACACGAGTCACAAAATATGGAAAATGTTTATTATATAAATATGATATTTTTTTATATGATTTAGTTTGTTAGACATTTAAAATGACAATTTAAAATTTATTCAATCAATTAAAATTTAAAGAATTACCTAACACTAAATTGTAGAGTTTAGAGGGGCATGCTTTTCTCTTTGCTTTGTAAATAATATTACAAAAACTTACTGGTTTACAATCATATTCTCCTCCATTAGAAGTCACTTGACATTGTTTTGAAGGTGTTGTCTGTGGATGCAACATTTAAAAGAAAACTACTTGTTTTAACCTCTTGCTGTCATGCAAATTTATGGATTTTTTTAATATGATTTTGTTTGCATATACATGTAGATTTTTGCTTGTTTTAAATGTTATAGTGTCCAAATTGTACAATACAACTTCAATCAAAACATATACAGTATATGTTAAATATATACATTATACAGTACATGTATACTGTAAATGCTGCATACTAATACCTACTCATAAACAATGAGACCAGGCTACCCTGCCACATAAAGTTCATTAAACTGTCACTCTAACAGATATAATTTACTGCAATATATATTTTGTATATATATTAATTGGTTGGATGCTTTTTAGTAAACATTGTAATTGTTGAGGAATCAGTTTTATCTAAGGAATAAATATTATATTATATTATATTATATTATATTATATTATATTATATTATATTATATTATATTATATTATATTATATTATATTATATTATATTATATTATTATAGTGCTAATAATGAATGCTTTGCTGTGGGACCATCCTATGGTTCCTATTCTTAGTGATATGTGAAGCCCTTGAATATATGTATCATGAAATATTGAGACTTGTGAGAGAGAGGCAGTATCACTACTCAGTGTTTTTTTCTTTTTTTCTTTTTCCAATCTTACAGTAAAATGAAATTTCCTACCGTGCTCAAACGGCATTCTGGGTGAAGAGCCATCTTTATTACAAACAGATCCTTGCCTGTGATTAAATATGTTCTTTCTCTAATAATATATCTGCGACATCATTTTTTAAGCGCAGACTGTTGCTCAAACCCAGTGGTTAATCCAAATGCCATCCATCAGATCTTTATATCTGGATTCAATCATCTCATTTTGCAGGAGCTTTACTCCCTCATTTTACATCCAGAGTGAATTAATCCGAACGCAAGCCCTTCTCTAACCAATCACCTTCATCCAGGGTCCCACAGAAACCATTTAAGGGGAAATATGGCGGCGGGCCTGGCCTCAGGTGTCAGTGTCGCGGTGATGAATCGCAGGGAAAACATATTAAACCCGTGATGTGTACAACCTGTGTTTGTAGCTCCACACTCCGTCCGCACGCCGGGCCAAAAAAATGAGATCCTCCAATAAAAAGCCTATAAACATGGCTGTGTGCAGTGAACATAAAGACAGGCCTGTCCCGGCGAAATTGATTTATTTGATTCTATGACATTTTAGTTGTGGTTGTTATGTTATATTTATGGGGGAATTGCTAGAGCCTCTCATTATGCTCTCCTAATTTATTTTACATACTTTTATGGCCGCACGTGCCTGCTGAGGCTTTATTGCAGGCGTTTTTTGAAAAGGGGGGGGAAGGCGAGTACGTATCGATTGAAATGTATGTGTTTATAGCTGGGATAATGATTTATTTGGACTGGGTTGAGAGAATGTGGTCTGGAGCAACAACAACTGCACCACTAAGATAGATGCTGTGCTCACAGGTGCCCATTTGTCCAGTGGTGGTAATCACCTAGAAGTGGATATTAGCCCATAAAATCATGTTGCTTTGAAGATGATGAAGGACTTTAAAGTAGCTGATGGTCAGTTATGTGTAATTGCATGGAATGTGGATGGATAGTTGCTTTCTGCTGTTTACACTGTGTCATAGCTTTGTCAGTTTAAGACTTGTTTTTTTCTCTTATTCTCTTGTTTCTTGTTTTTTTGTTTTGTGTGTGTGTTTAATGTTATAATGTTGTTTAATGTTATACTTGCATAATGTGTAATATTTTAAGGATAGATAGGCAATGCAAGGCAAGTTTATTTATATAGCACATTTCATACACCATGGCAATTCAAAGTGCTTTACATAAACAGGAATAAAAGAGACAAGTATAAGAAAAAAATAAAAACAAATAATAAATAGTCCAATAAAAAAAAACAATAGTCCAATATAATAATATAGATAGTGAACTATCTATATAGATTATAGATAGTTCAAATAATCCTTATTTTCTTCTTGAGGGTGAGTGAACTGTCCCTTAAATAGCATTATCATTATTACTTGATTTTGTTTAATCAATAGTAGTTGATCAAGATCATGTGAAGGATTACTGAAGATTGAATTTACCTTCAGAGACAGATTTACCTTCTCTCAGCACGTTTTTTTTTTTTTTAAATTTGACATTTATTCACAGACATTTAAAAAGAACAATTTCCTAACACTGAATTGTAGAGTTTAGAGGGGCATGCTTTTCTCTTTGCTTTGTAAATAATATTACAAAAACTTACTGGTTTACAATCATATTCTCCTCCATTAGAATTCACGTGACATTGTTTTGAAAATGTTGTCAGTGAATGCAACTTTTAAAAGAAAACTACTTGTTTTAACATCTTGCTGTCATGCAAATAACATAATTGTGGCTAAGAGCATCCTGACATCACTGACCATTCCTTTTTTCCATTTTCCACTGTTTTTAAAGTATGGTCATCTGTACTATATCTACTGTATGAAACCACGTTTATAAATGACATGTTCTGCAAAGTCTGCATAGGACTTAAAATATACAGGGTGATTCAAAAAGAATACCACAGCTTTGAAAATCTGTATTTAATCAAAAAAACATGGAACCTTGGGTAATTAATCAATGTGAAGAATACTTAACCCTCTATGGCATGAATTTTTGTTTTATGAGGAAAAAAAATTCACCCTAATTTTTGGGTGCTTGGATCTTCCTTATAATAAATCAATCATAACATGTGATCCCCCCCCTAGCCCCCCACCAGATTTTGGTTTGTTGCCTCAGGGCAATGACATGCAGTTAGGGCACTAAAACACCAAGGTTTTCTGTATATTATTACATGTGAAATGAGGTACAAACAAGCCATAAATACATTAGAAAAAGTGTTAATTTAGCATAAACAATATCAACAAGTAATACTTCATCAATAACTAGCCATAAATGGTGTATTGTGTGTTCCTGTGGGGTACCGATTGAATGTACTTATTTACCAATGTTTATTATTCACTGTGAAACCTCAGAAAGCAGTTGTTGGTGCATCTGAAGCAAAGGTGAGTGCCACATTTTTGTCACTTGGCTTTAGGTTAGGGGTGCCCAAACTAGGTCCTGGTGGGCCGGTGTCCTTTTTGCAAGTTTAATTTGCATCTTTGAATGGAAACATAGCTAATGTGACTCTTTAAGCTCGCTGTCGGAAGGAATGAGCCTAACTGCTCAATCTTGTTCTTTACCTCCATAAAATGTTTCAATATAATTTCATGTGAGTAATAGTTTACAGTAAAACAATATATTTCCATTCATAGGATGTTATTGTTTTAACAAAAGTGGTCTAACTGCACAGTGTTGCCCTGAGGGAACAAAGATATAAAGATATATAGATAATTATAAAAATTATCCATGCAGATCACACATATTTAAAGTTATTTAAATTTACACATGTTAAAAAGTGAAATATGTCTTACATTCTGCTAGCAGTGTGCTCAAGTAGGCTATGGTTCCAAAAATGGCTCTTTTGCCCCAGAGGACAGGTCAAATCCACACCCACCTCAAATTTCATTGGTCACCAGCTTATTTTTAAACATCTTTGTGATATTTTATTTTTTTTTTTAAATTAAAGGGGGGTTTTGTGGGCCAAAAAACTGGCTTGTTGCTAGACCTTGCCATAGAGGGTTAACAATTTTTTTTTTTTCAGAAGAAAAAAAGTTCATAGATGGTTGATATGACCTCCTCCAGACACTCGAGTGACATCAACCCGATACTCGAACTCAGGTTTTAAAATCCAGTCAACTTTCAGAATAGCTGATGTTAACTGGAATAAAAAAATCAAATACAGCCAATATTACAATCTTTTAAGGGTGTATGATCTATCTATCTATCTATCTATCTATCTATCTATCTATCTATCTATCTATCTATCTATCTATCTATCTATCTATCTATCTATCTATCTATCTATCTATCTATCTATCTATCTATCTATCTATCTATCTATCTATCTATCTATCTATCTATCTATCTATCTATCTATCTATCTATCTATCTATCTATCTATCTATCTATCTATCTATCTATCTATCTATCTATCTATCTATCTATCTATCTATCTATCTATCTATCTATCTATCTATCTATCTATCTATCTATCTATGTCCGTCCGTCCGTCCGTCCGTCCGTCCGTCCGTCCGTCCGTCCAAAAAAGTCTGTAAAACTTGATAGCAAATAATAACTCTATATACCCATATAACTAAGCAACCAGTTTTTTTATTCATTTATTTATTTATTTTATTTGATGATAGAATGATTTGATTTCGGGAAAAGATCAAGTTCATAAAACTGCATATTGAGATATATCATCCCAGAGATCCCTATCTTTTGCAAGAATCCATTTCTTGGATGTAATTAGGTAATAAAAACAATCAAATTAAATTACTTAAACTTTTGATGCATTACATAATGGCCAGAGATCATTCTTCAGTATAAAGCATCAGTAATTAATGAGTGTGATGAAGTCGTTATGAGCTCCTGGTTATTAAATTATAATTCCTAGCCATAAAACAGGAGGCTTTTTTTCCTTTTCTTTTCCTTTTTTTCCCTCCAAAGAATACGATTATATATGTGAGCGTATCTCCGAGCATGAAATGTAGCGTTTCCAGAATATTTAACATTAGGGCCCAGTTAAAATGTATTCGTGCTGCGCTTTCCTGAAAAGAAAGCTGACAAGTAATGTGGATAAATAGTGCGGTGACAATAAATCTGCAGCGGGGGGCTTTAGGGGTGTAACTGTGATGTTGTTGTCAGAGGGCTGGACGGGTGAAGATGGATTCGGAGAGGAGGGCAGGGGAAAAGGCCATTTTAAACCCGGACACTGATTAGTTGAGATGAGAGGCAGACTCGGCGTCCTTGCCGTGACATTCGGGCCTGATATTTGTTTGCCTTTAAATAATACCCCGGACAGTGGTAAAGAGTGATGGCTGGGGCCAGGCTGACATTGTGCCTCGGCCAAGGTGACTGACTCCAGGCCAGTTCCTCTCGCTCTCAGTCTTGTCAATACACATCCAGGCCACTGATGGGCTTTCCTCTGGATCACAGCGCTGACACTGCTGTGTCTTCATCTCCACCTGCACTTTCACTTCAGATATCCTCTCAGGGCTCATAGTCAACAGCAGCTCACCTCTTGACAGACACACACACACACTTATGGTAATGCCACTCAATACATGCCATAACACAATCACCACTATATACACATGTATACATGTATGTGCTGTGTTGTGTGTTGGTATAAAACTAAATGTATTTTGTATATAAAGTTGCCTAAATTCAACGCGGTGGCGCAGTAGGTAGCACTGTCACCTCACAGCAAGAAGGTCGCTGGTTTGTGCCTCGGCTGGGTCAGTTGGCATTTCTGTGTGGAGTTTGCATGTTCTCCCCGTGTTGGAGTGGGTTTCCTACAGGTACTCCGGTTTCCCCCACAGTCCAAAGACATGCGCTATAGGTGAATTGGGTAAGCTAAATTGTCAGTAATGTATGAGTGTGAATGAGTGTGTATAAGTGTTTCCCAGTGATGGGCTGCAGCTGGAAGGGCAAAAACATATGGTGGATAAGTTGGCGGTTAAATCCGCTGTGGCGACCAGTGATTAAAAAAGGGACTAAGCCAAAAAGTAAATGAATGAATGAAAGTTGCCTAAATTATACACTATAAAAAATAAATGATAATAAACAGGTTCTGTTTGTTTCATTTTTCATGTTTTTAATTATTATTTAAGGTTATAAATTCTATTATGAAACTTCTATCTCTATGTTTTGATGTTTGAAACTGTGCAGTTTATTAAAGTGACGTTTATTTTATTAATTTGAGTCAATATATTGTATGCAAAATAATATATGGAGAATTTAGTCCATTAACAAGGTACAATTTTGTAATTTTTTGTACCATAATTTACAACACCAACCAACCCAGGCAATACATTATCTGTATTATTATCACTATTATCATAGAACTATTATATACTATAATTAGGGCTGTCCAGATCCGATCACGTTATCGTAAATCGGGCCTGATCACGCGGTTTCAGGCTCAATCAGAATCAGATGTTACAGTACCTTCCGATCAGGACTCGAAAATATATATATATATATATATATATGAGCAATTCCATGCAAATGTCAACCTTGCCATGAAGAAAATTACATTTTCACCAAAATACGGAAACCGTTTCAGGTTTTTTTGGGTAAGCAAGTATTTTACAGTACTTTACCAATACTTACAAATGTATCTGTCAATGTTTCAAACTATTATATTTAACTTTACCAAAATCACACAAGTGGCAATTTCACAGCTGTCACATCCATAACGGAAAGATGTCACGTCCATAACGACACTTTTTCCTTATACATGCAAAAATGTCAAATAAAATAAAATCAATCATTTTTGTTCTATAGTGAGCCGACTCAGATCTGTTTGATTAGCATTGTTTCTTTCAGGTTGTGCAGTTTAATTGACATAATTTCTGCAAAGTATGTCGTATACTGTAAATTCACAGACTTTTTTTGTCACATCCATAACGCATGTTTATTATCCTCATTTAAAGTATAAAAAATGTTTACAGATTGATATTTTTCTGCTTCCACAACTCTGTGGTCAGTTGTTTTGGAAAATATAAACAGATGTTTCAATATAATGTTCACATATACTTTCTGTGTGAATTTATGTTTTGAGTTTTTACTGCAAATGTCACATCCATAACGCTGGAATTGCTCATATATATATATATATATATATATATATATATATATATATATATATATATATATATATATATATATATTCTCATTATTTTTTAACACATCTATAGTTATGCGGGGTCACAGATTTACACCTCTTTCTTGACTTCACACAAAACAGCAACGTGTGCGGCATGACATCCCTTTGTTGCAGAGTCGCTATTGGTTAAATGCCGACTTGGAACTTGGAAGCAGCTTGAAGCGGAAAGCGCGAGTATGTCTGCGACCTGGAGGTATTATAAAGTTGATGACGACAACATTGCCATAGCAACTGTGGGATATGTAAACTTGGGTTTGCCTGCCGAGTATTTTAAGTTGAGGTGCTATTTGTTTTTATATTAGATTTTTTTTTTTTTACATATTTACTGTTGCACTAAAGTCCAAAAGTGAAAAATGTATGTTATTTATTCCTTGATTGTACAAGAAGTGCTCTGTTTGTTAACAAGATTTGTTGAATATTAAAATAAGGTGAATTAAATAAAGAATAAGAAACATCCTGGATCTGTTTCTTTTTATGTATTAAGTATCGGATCGGTTTTCAGTATCGGTAGATACTCAAAATCCATTGACTCGGACTCGGGGGGAAAAAAACCTGATCGGGACATCCCTAACTATAATATAACTATTGTAACTATCATATCAAATATGTCGATTGAAGCCACTTTTTCAAACTTTTCAACATCAGAGGTTGATGGAGGAAAGATCAAGATTGCATAAAGCAATTTAAAAGCTTAAATATATGAAGAAAATACACATGAATCAAAAAATATGAAAAATCGTTATTTATGGATTTCTTTTTTACAGTGTAAGCTGCTTAAGTGGTGGTAAAAGAAAAAGATAATATTAATTATTGTCATCAGTACAGAGTTGATCTGGCACAAAAACACATCATTTTTTTCTATATTTAACTATAAAGTTCCACAAGTTTCCCAGTTAGTGGTGGTGGTAATAGTGGTAATAATATAACTCATTTAATCATTCATTCATTCATTCATTTTCTTTTCGGCTTAGTCCCTTCATTAATCCGGGGTCCCCACAGCGGAATGAACCGCCAACTTATCCAGCACGTTTTTACGCAGCGGATGCCCTTCCAGCCGCAACCCATCTCTGGGAAACATCCACACACACTCATTCACACTCATACACTACGGACAATTTAGCCCACCCAATTCACCTGTACTGCATGTCTTTGGACTGTGGGGGAAACCGGAGCACCTGGAGGAAACCCACGCAAACGCAGGGAGAACATGCAAACTCCACTCAGAAACGCCAACTGACCCAGCCGAGGCTCGAACCAGCGACCTTCTTGCTTTGAGGCGACAGCACTACCTACTGCGCTACTGCGTCGCCAATAGTACAGTATAATAATAATAATAATAATAATAATAATAATAATAATAATAATAATAATAATATGTCACACTTTATTTTGATGGTCCGTTTGTTGAATTTAGGTTACATTGCATCTAAGTGCCAACTAGTTCTCATTAGATTATAAGTTAACTGTTAGGTTGGGGTTAGGGCTAGTGTAAGTTGACATGTACTTGCAAAGTTTCTTATAGTCAGTTAAATGTCTGTTGAAGGAGCAGTATCAACAGATATTAAGCAGACAGTCTACTAATACTCAAATGGACCATCAAAATAAAGTGTCACCTAATACTAATAATAATAATACTTAGATTGAAAACTGTTATTATTACATAAAGTTCATGACCAGAATTATTTTTGAAATATAAATTTTGAATGTTATAAATTATTGCTTTGTTTTCTTTTAACTGAAATAACCTTGGCTAATACTTAGATAATTATATCTTTTACATTAGATTACATTTTGGGAAACCTGATGTTGACATGCTGTACATTGTGAAGGTTTTCTCAGTCTTCCCTATGACATTTGGAATGTTTATGCTTTTTTGAGAATAATAAAGTAATACATAACATTATAACAACATTGAATCAACCACACAATGTTGTTCTGTTGGCTTCATCGAACATGGACCTTCAGCATACACTGGGGCGGTTTGCTACCAAGAGTGATGCGGCTGGGATGAGAATCAGCACCTTTAAGTCCGAGGCCATGGTGCTCCAACGGAAAAAGGTGGTTTGCCATCTCCAGGTTGCAGAAAAGTCCTTACTCCAGGTGGAGGAGTTCAAGTATCTTGAGGTTTTGTTCACAAGCGAGGGAAGGATGGAACGTGAGATTGAAAGTCGGACTGGTGCAGCGGCAGCAGTAATGCAGTCAATGTATTGGTCCGTTGCAGTGAAGAAGGAGCTGAGCCGAAAGGCAAAGCTCTTGATTTACCTGTCAATCTACGTTCCTACTCTCACCTATGGTCATGATCTTTGGGTCATGACAGAAAGGGCAAGATCTCGGAAACAAGTGGCCGAAATGAATTTCCTTTGAAGAGTGGCAGGGTGCACCCTTAAAGATAGGGTGAGGAGCTCTGTCGCCCGGGAGGAGCCGGAGTGGAGCCGCTGCTCCTCCACATTGAAAGAAGTCAGCTGAGGTGGCTCAGGCATCTGTTTTGGATGCCTTCTGGACTCCTACCTAGAGAGGTGTTCCAGGCATGTCCCATCGGGAGGAGACCTCGGGGAAGACCCAGGACATGCTGGAGGGACTATGTCTCTCTGCTGGCCTGGGAACACCTTGAGATCCCCCTGGAGGAGCTGGAGGAAGTGTCTGGGAAGAGGGAAGTCTGGGGTTCTCTCCTAAGACTGCTGCCCCCGCAACCTGACCCTGGAAAAGCGGTTGAAAATGAATGAATCAATCACGAACCGTGACCACTCATTGGAAACGTGCAAATTTGCTTTTCAGGAAACATGTTTGCAAAAATTGTTGTGCTACTTGCAGTTTTGTCTGTTGACACAGGTGCCACTAGCTTAAACTTTAGCTTTAAGCATAGTCCCCATTAGGTATGGAATGATAACGGTTTCAAGGTTTACCGCAGTTTGGAAAAGGTTTTAAAACCGCCAGAATTTTCTGTTATATCGTTCCTGCGGTATATGTACAGTTTCTTTGTGTGTTTTGTGCATTTATTTTATTTAGTTTTTATGGCAACAGTATCTCCAGCAGAAAAGGACCCTCCACATCAAAAGCTACTGGTCCAAAATATTCAGAATGTTTCTGAAAATAAAATATATTGTGTTCAATGGGGGAAAAGTTGTTGTTTTTTACCCAGACATTTAAAAAGAACATATTTTGCAGCAGTTATCACAATACCGTGCTACCATGATATTTTTATTCAAGTTTATCATACCGTCACAATCTTATACCGGCCCATGCCTAGTCACCATACATTCACTCAAAAAAAAGCCTAGAAATAACACTGAGCATGTTACGCCGCTGCATTAACATGTCAGAGTATTTGCCGTACGTTAGCAGCCATTGCGCAGAGACTGGCAGCTTCATTAGAAAGAGAGCGAGGAAAATGTCAGTTCGCATCGCGTTTAAACTACAAACTCTCAACTCAAAGACAAGCCATGCCATGATACTACGGGACAGCGCTTTGTAATTCTATATCAGATAAAACCACGTCTACGCAGACAGGATATGACACTCCTGTTATTATTTGCCTGATAAGGGAACATGGTCCTCATCAAATGGTAAAATAATTGCATTTCCCTTGAGGCCAGCGTCGGGAGGTTCTGTAGTTCCTCGCGGTGTCAAACTTCTGTGAAAGAGACGCTATCTCACGCCGAGACGAGATGAATTAGAAAAATCAATGCTTCAACTCTTATTTGACAAAGCCGGAGATATTGCGCGCCGCACCTCTTCTCTCTCACATATTTTCCGCGCCCTTGACAGGGTGCGACTGCCAGCACAGATTCATCAGGAAACAAATAGGACAGCAGAAATAATTGGTTCATGCGCACTTTTTTTAATGACTACAGCCTGTGAAAATAAGCCAGAGAAAATAAAAGCCTTTAAAGTCACGCTTTTTTGGACTTTCTGGCAATTGTTTACCATCCTGGATGTTAACGACAGTCAAATCTGTTTACTGTCAGTGCACTTACGCGTGTGTGTAAAGTCTTCATAAGGTGTATTGTTTACTTCGCACTTCCCCATTGACACTTTGACACCTTATATGTGAAGCCCGCCCGCCCGGGTGCGCCAAACTATTGTGACATTTGGCGACAGTGACATTTTTCGCTCAGATGCACGAGTGACCATTGTCGTCTTCTGCACTTCATCACGGGTGACTCGGAGGGCTAAATGCAGTCTGACTGGCAGCGTCTCCGTGGATGAGACAGAGTGCTGACAGTGTGTAAATGTAAATGAGCGGCCCGGGCTCGCCCTCGACTCTTGAGCAGCATCCATCCACTCTCACTGTAAATCACACTGTCACCCGAATGGGCCCAATTAAAAGGGGTCAGCGCGGAAAATGAGGGGCTTTATGTACAGTCAGTAATTTCTGCTGGAAGATGCATCAAGGAGTAAATCAGCGCAAGAGCGAGGCGATAATTACAAGGATCACGGTCCTTCCCTGGCCCTCAGCTGGGTTAGATCAGCCCGCTTTAATCAACACCACATCAGCCACACTTAGCTGGGAAACTATTCATTCAGGCTTTAAAACAACAGCGGCGGACGCCAGAGTCATGAGTTACGATTTCCTACCAATGATTCTGAGTGACTCATGCTATTGGCTGTGAGTGGGATCAGGGTTGGGGAGTGACTAAATCGCGACTAACTCATTTTCAGTAGCGGGACAGAAGCTCAGATGGTTTCAGAAGAGCAGCTTGTCTAGTTAAAACAGCAAGAGGAAGTAATGACAAGCTATCTTAAGAGGTTGTCGTCCTCCCCTTTGTAGTGCTGGAAAGTGCACTGATTCATGTGACTCATGAGTTAACTATTCATTCATTAATTTTCCTTCGACTAAGTCTCTTTATTTATCAAGGGTCGCCACAGCGAAATGAACCGCCAACTTATCCAGTATATGTTTTATGCAGCAGATGCCCTTCTAGCCGCAACCAAGCACTGGTAAATACCCATACACACTCATTCACATTCACACTCGTACACTACAGCCAATTTAGCTTGTTCATTTCACCTATAGCGCATGTCTTTGGACTGTGAGGGAAACCGAAACACACGCCAACACGGGGAGAAAATGCAAACTCCACACAGAAATGCCAACTGACCCAGCCGAGGCTCGAACCAGCGACTTTCTTGCTGTGAGGCGACATTGCTAACCACTGAGCCATTGGGCCGCCTGTTAACTAATGATTTGTTAAATAATACAAACTATGTCCGTTGCAGAAAGTAAATGGACAATCAATGATAATAAATAGTAGAGCAAGATTAAAAACATAAAGAAAACAACATGCTGTAAATAAATAATAATAAAAAATTTATCGAAATTAGCAAACTAAACAAATAAACAAATAAAACATTAAAGAAAGTAAAAGACAAAACAAAGATTGAGTAAAGTTATCTTATTAAACAACAAAATATAAAAGGATTCAAGATTTAAACTATAAAAATAAATAATATACTATAAAAAATATTATGTTATGTTGATTTATACAAAGATAATAATAAAGAAAAATTATAAAGTACTGAATTAAAAAAAAAACTTTAACCATCAAATTATCTAAATAATAAAAGATTGAATAAACAACAAAAAAGTTTGCATAAAATAATTAATAATTTAAAATGAACAAGAATGACAAACAAAAAAATATATATAAATAAATAAAGATGAAAGATTAACAAAGATTGATTAAACATACTGTAGGACACTAACCAACAAGTTAAATATAAAAAAATAAAACATTCATTCATTCATTCATTTTCTTGTCGGCTTTGTCCCTTGCGGGGTCGCCACAGCGGAATGAACCGCCAACTTATCCAGCACGATTCTACGCAGCGGATGCCCTTCCAGCCGCAACCCATCTCTGGGAACTTCCACACACACATTCATACTCATACACTATGGACAATTTTAGCTTACCCAATTCACCTGGACTGCATGTCTTTGGACTGTGGGGGAAACCGGAGCACCCGGAGGAAACCCACGCGAACCCAGGGAGAACATGCAAACTCCACACAGAAACGCCAACTGACCCAGCCCAGCCGAGGTTCGAACCTGCGACCCAGTGACGTTCTTGCTGTGAGGCAACAGCACTACCTACTGCGCCACTGGGTTGCCCAAAAATAAAACAAATTAACAATTTTAAACCGAACACCCAAACAAGTAAGTGACAAATAAAAAAAAAAAGTAAACAAAATAAAGCAAACAAGATAAACTAAACAGCAAAATGAAACAATATAAAACAAATATACAAAAATGAAAAAGGATAAAGAAAACAATGAACTAATAAATATTTACCTAATACTTAAATATGCTTTGTAAATATTGCATTTCTTATGATTGTTTCTTTGCATTATTAATTTTTACTTGGTGACTTCTTTTTCTGACTACAAAATCATACTGAAGCACCATGAATGCATAAAGGTTTCCTACGGCCTCTTAAAAAGGCTGTGAGTGGCTCAGGGCGGGGTCCACAGTGTCCGCCTCCATGTGCATGTGGTGTTAGGAAATTTACGGCTTTAATTTACCCTGAAACGCAGCCAGGCTGCAGGTGTTGTGGTGGGCCGGCTGTAGGCAGGGGTCACTCTGATTAATGGCCGTCCTTTCACAGCGAATGACAAACCCCTGAAACGTTGTCATCGGCAAGTCCGCTCCCTTTTGTTCCTCCTCAACAGCTGTGACAGCCTGGCAAATCAGGAGTTTCCAGGCTTAAATCTGCCAAACTCACAGACAAAACACAGCCATCATCAGCTGAACAAATACCGCACCCCTTACCCGTCCGCGGTCGAGAGATTACCCAGAGTGCTCGCTGCTTATAATTAGCCGTAAGTTGCTGATAGTAGGCTCGGGCTGGGGAGAAATTGTTTCATTATGCTTAATTAACACCTACTTGATTATGGTTAATTACTACTGTTTGATAATAGAGGAGCAAAGTTGTCAGTCTCCAGACATGAAGAAGCCATCTGGATCATTGATAACCATATGTTGACACTTTAGCTCCTGCTTGAGCTGTCAGAGGCCCAGAGACGGGCAGGTGATCCAGAGCAAACATGCGCATGCAAACACCTTTCTACTGTATTTGCATGAAAAGCTCTCTTTAGTGTAATGCCTTACACTGTATAACCACAGCTCGCTAAAATAAACCCATTGACATTCACGGCTGGTTAACACTTTAAAGTCCCTCTGAAATCTAAAGATTTTGTGTTAGTACTGTATGCATATGTTTGTCTTAAAGGTGCTATAGAATGCAAATCTAGGTATACGTACAGTGCATCCGGAAAGTATTCATAGCGCTTAACTTTTTCCACATTTTTTTATGGTACAGCCTTATTCCAAAATGAATTAAATTCATTTATTTCCTCAAAATTCTACACACAACACCCCATAATGACAATGTGAAAAAAGATATTTTTAAATTGTTGCAAATTTATTAAAAATAAAAACCTGAAAAATCACATGTACATAAGTATTCACAGCCTTTGCTCAATATTGTTGATGCACCTTTGGCAGCAAATACAGCCTCAAGTCTTTTTGAATACAATGCCATAAGGGAATTGGGAATTTTTGCTCATTCTTCTTTACAGCACCTCTCAAGCTTGGATGGGAAGTGACGGTGTACAGCCATTTTCAGATCTCTCCAGAGATGCTCAATAGGATTTAGGTCTGGGCTCTGGCTGGGCCACTCAAGGACATTCACTGAGTTGTTGTGAAGCCACTTCATTGATATTTTGGCAGTGTATAGTTGGGTCATTGTCCTGCTGGAAGATGAACCGTCACCCCAGTCTGAGGTCAAGAGTACTCTGAAACAGGTTTTGATTTAGGATGTCTCTGTACATTGCTGCATTCATCTTTCCCTCTATCCTGACTAGTCTTCCAGTTCTTGCTGCTGAAAAACATCCCCACAGCATGATGCTGCCACCACCATGCTTCACTGTAGGGATGGTATTAGCCTGGTGATGAGCAGTGCCTGTTTTTTTCCAAACGTAACGCCTGGCATTCACTCCAAAGAGTTCAATTTTAGTCTCATCAGACCAGAGAATTTTGTTTATGGTCTGAGTGTCCTTCAGATGCCTTACGGGTGATGGAGGCCACTGTGCTCATTGGAACTTTCAGAGCAGCAGAAATTTTTCTGTACCTTTCCCAGCCTTGTGCCTCGAAACAATCCTGTCTCGGAGGTCTACAGACAGTTCCTTTGTCTTCATGCTTGGTTTGTGCTTTGGCATGCACTGTCAACCCTGGGACCTTATATAGACAGGTGTATGCCTTTTCAAATCATGTTCAATCAACTGAATTTACCACAGGTGAACTCCAATTAAGCTGCTGAAACATCTCAAGAATGATCAGTGGAAACCGAATGTATGTGGATGTGTCGTGGAGCTCCACCTTCTTTGACGTGCTTTATATTCTCGCAGTTCATAGTCAGATAGGAGAAAAATAAGCAACAAATTAGCAACATACAACCCCTGGCAAATAGTATGGAATCACCACTCTTGGAAGATGTTCATTCAAATGTTTAATAGTTTAGAAAAGAAAACAAACACATACATGCCACAAAACTATTTTCATTTAACAACCCAACCTTCTGGCTGTAAGAAACACTTAAAAAAAACAAAAGAAAGAACACTGTAGTCAATTACAACTGTTTTTACAGATCAAACATAGGAAATAAAATATGGAATCACACAAATCTGAGGAAAATTATATGGAATCACCAAATATAAACACCACTAGTACTTTGTTGCACCATCTCTGGCTTTTAAGAACAGCTTGAATTATCTGAGGCATGGATTAAAAGTATTCTTCATCAATCTGTCTCCAACTTTGTCTTATTGCAGTTGCCAGATCAGCTTTGCAGGTTGGAGTCTTGTCATGGACTTCTTTCTTTAATTTCCCCCACAGATTTTCAATTGGATGATCGAGGTCTGGACTATTTGCAGGCCATCCCATTTACATTATATGTCTTTCCTGTAGGAACGTTTTCACAGATTTTGCCCTATGACACGATGCATTATCATCCTGAAAAATTTAATCATCATCACCAAACATCCTTTCAATTGATGGATATAAACTTGTGCATTTGTAAAGGATGTAATGACTGTCATCTCTCCCATACCTTTACCTGACATACAACCCCATATCATTAATGATTGTGGAAATGTGCATGTTTTCTTCAGGCAGTTGTCTTCATAAATTGAATTGGAACGGCACCAAACAAAAGTTCCAGCATCATCAGTCCTAGATTGTCTTTCTTTAGCCCACTGAATCCTTGTTCTTTTCTGTTTACATGTTAATGATGGTTTTTGCTTGGCTTTTCTGTATGCAAATCCCATTTCTTTTAGGCGATTTCTTACAGTACAGTCACAGACATTGACTCCACTTTCTGCCCATTTGTTCCTCATTTGCTTTGTTAAGCAATTTCTTTTTTTGAAGGCATATTGCTTTACATTTTCTGTGTAGATGCTTTGACGTCTTCCTTGGTCTACCAGTTTGCTTTACTTCTACAACCTTCCCATTTGATTTGTACTTGGTCCATGTTTTAGACACAGCTGACTGGAAACAACCAACATCTTTTGCAGCATTCCGTGAAGATTTACCTTATTTGATAAGTTTGATAACTCTCTCCTTTGTTTCAACTGACATCTCTCATGTTGGAGCCTTGAATTATTACAATCAGCTTGGTTCAACACCTCACTAAGGTGTGCAAGCACTCTTTTTTAACTGCAGACTAATTAGCGGGTGTAATCAAATAAAGTTGTTTGTTTTAAAACTCTAAAGGGGCGTGGGCAGGGGGGTACTTATTATGCCCCGCCCTACCTTACCATTTCAGTTTAAATAACGTCAGATATCAAACAAAACTCCATTTTAAGGCACTTCAGGGGAACTGAAAACAGTGTTTTTTTTAAAGGTTAGGATGCTTTAGAGAGCCTGAAGAAGCCCAATCAAACACAAGAAACCCTGTGGTGCACAGAAGAAATGATCCGCCACTATAATGCCTGTCGCTCCTTGTTAATTTGCTGTTTACACAATATGAAATGAACTAAGAAGCCACAACACCAAGATGAATAGTGTGTTATTTGGAAGACTAAAATGAAGTTTTGGCGCATATAACATTAGTCATGTTTAATTGCGGGATCAATTAGGATCTCTGGTAATGATGATTTATATAGATTTGAGTGTAATTTGATATTCATTAGCTCAGCCAGACACATGGTGATATCAGCTTGTTAATTGTGCTTCCATTTCTTAAAGCCCTCGAAGCTTGAGAATGCATTTGAGGCAGTGTTTGTCTTGTATGATAACACTGACGTGTAGGTTGTTTTCAATCACGTGGTTCTGGTGACGCGTGAAATTCAGATGGAGGGCAAGAAGTAAAAAACTGAATGGGAGACAGAGAGGAAAGTCCGTATTTTTACAATTTATAACATATTTCAGAGGAGATATAAATGGAAAATAACCACATATGTTGCACATGATCTTTATATCATGAAGAGGGCCGAGTTTTCTACAGAACTAAAATATATCTGCCTGTCATCGATGCAGTACATACTGTATAATTACGTTACTTGAAAAATACTATAGTAAATACTATAGTGTTTGGAAGCATACTATGGATAATTACTTGAATTAAACTGTCGTGGTAATTATATTGTTGCTGTGGTACGACACAACTGTAGTAATAAACAAATTATTCAACAGGCTTCAGTTTTCTACACTATAATCACAATGCATCACAGTTTACACTAACGTTACAGTATTTATTACAGTTTATCAGTTTACTATGATACAGTATTCTGTAGCATTCATTAACAAAGAGTTATATACATTATACACTTTACTATGTGCCTAAAAAACATGTTTATTTGAAATTACTATAGTTTTTTCCCCCTGCGGATATCTTCCAGACATCACGAAATAACAGATGAAAGCACACAAAAGCGTGGACGCATAGTCTACATTATGTATTTATTTATTTAGTTAGTTATTTATTTTTGCCAGGGGGAAAAAGTGCTCCACAATTACGACTGTCTAGTTTTGTCACAAGGGTTGCATTTCTCTTTTGTTCTGTCGGTGTACTTACCTTCAACAAACATTTACCGCTGCTGCGCATCTCGATGTTGACGTTACAATTGTTTATTCCGCCGAAAAGCCAGTAAAGACTTGTATTGTTGCAAAACAAGACGGAGATTTCATTTCAACGATTACATGGCAGGGTACTTTATTTTTATTCTCCTGAATTTTGTATAAGTGTGGTGGTGTTTGCATCAGATTTTTATATAACACATATTTATACACATAGCTAAGCCTTTATTTAATCTTTATTGGTTCTGTCAAACGAATTATCGCGTTCAAAAAAAGTTTGTACACATGGATGTGTTAAAAAAATTTTTGTTACATGCCACCTTTACTTCCATTTTCAGCCAGTTTCTTGAATATTCCCCTCTTTATGAGCAAAAACTTTTGGAAGTCTATAAAAGCTGTTTGTATTACTTATTTTGGTCAATTTAAACAATTATAAACAACGTAAAACAGAAATATTTTGATGTTCTGATAGCAATTCCTAATTAGAAGAATCCCTTCCTGCCCTCCATCTGAATTTCGCACGTCATCAATGACGTCATGTGAAAACAGCCTATTGCTTTGCAGAGAAGTGGAATTATTGTTATTTTTTTAAATATTATATTTTTATGTTCCTAAAGCAACACAGAACAATACGAAAAGCAACAACAATTATAATGACACAAAAGAAAAAGCAAACAAAAAGACAAAACAGAAAAAAAAGATTTTAAAACCATTATTACTGTACATCAGTTCCTCCAGTATTATACATAAGTCAACAATGTTACACATATATATCTAGGCCAGTGGGCACAGGTAATATGGTGATCTTGCAGATGATGACAGGGTTATACCTTTAAACTGTTATCCTGGGGATTTGACAAATAATTAAAAAAGGGTTTCCAGGTGGCTTCGAAGTAATGTTATCAGAAAGCTGGTGTCCTAAAGTGGAATTTTTAAAAGTTTCTTGGTTATTTAAACATGAGACGCTTAAATTAGGTTTGTCATAATTCAACTAAAAAACAAATGAATGAGTAAATAAATTGCTCTTTTTCATTTTTGAACATTTATTTCTTGTAATAATAATAATAATTATTATTATTATTATTGTTGTTGTATGTATATAATAAATTTGTTGTTGTTGGGTTGAGCATTTCATGCAATACACCAATTATCTCAATAATATTTTATATACAAAAAAGAGAAAAAAATGAGGCTTAAAGGAAAATTTAGACATTTAATGACTACTATTTTCATTTTAAATTTTAATTCTTTGCCACTGTCATGAAATGGGTTTGAGTCCTGTGTAATTTGTATTATTTGTTAATTAAGTAAAAACAATTAAATGCCACATCCCATTTGAGAAATTGCTAAATTATTAATAAAATACTTATATACACAGTTGAAGTCAGAATTAAGAGCCCCCCTGAATTATTAGCCCCCGTTAATTTTTTTCCCCAATTTCTGTTTAAAGGAGAGAAGATTTTTTCAACACATTTCTAAACATAATAGTTTTAATAACTCATCTCTAATAACTGATTTATTTTATCTTTGCCATGATGACAGTAAATAATATTTTACTAGATATTTTTCAAGACACTTCTATACAGCTTAAAGTGACATTTAAAGGTTTAACTAGGTTAATTAGGTTAACTAGGCAGGTTAGGGTAATTAGACAGGTTATTGTATAACGATGGTTTGTTCTGTTGACTATCGAAAAAAAAAATTGCTTAAAGGGGCTAATATTTTTGTCCTTAAAATGATTTTTAAAAAATTTAAAACTGCCTTTATTCTAGCCAAAATAAAACAAATAAGGCTTTCTCCAGAAGAAAAAAACATTATCAGACATGCTGTGAAAATGTCTTTGCTCTGTTCAACATAATTTGGGAAATATAAAAAAAAATCAAAGGGGGGCTAATAATTCTGACTTCAACTATATATATATATATATATATATATATATATATATATATATATATATATATATATATATATATATATATATATATATATATATATTGTATAGGAAATACTTTATTTAAACATGTTATATAAATTTATATTATGTTTTATAAATAATGGAGACAGAAACAAAAGTATGAATATTTATATATATATATATATATATATATATATATATATATATATATATATATATATATATATATATAGTTGAAATCAGAATTATTAAACCCCCTTTGACACGAGTATGTCTGATAATATTTTTTTCTTCTGGAGAAAGTCTTATTTGTTTTATTTCAGCTAGAATAAAAGCAGTTTTTTTAATCTTTTTAAAAAAGCATTTTAAGGTCAAAAATATTAGACCCTTTAAGCTATATTTTTCCAATAGTCTGCAGAACAAACCACTCATACAATAACTTGCCTAATTACCCTAACCTGCCTAGTTAACCTAATTAACCTAGTTAAGGCTTTAAATGTCACTTTGCGCTGTATAGAAGTGTCTTGAAAAATATCTAGTAAAATATTATTTACTGTCATCATGGCAAAGATAAAATAAATCAGTTATTAGACATTAGTTATTAAAACTATTATGTTTAGAAATGTTTTGAAAAAAATCTTCTCTCCGTTAAACAGAAATTGGGGAAAAACACACACTTAAAATGTTATATGAAACATTTTAAAATGTGTATTCTTTAACCGCTGTAATATTTATTTTACACAAATATATTTTATTAATGCTGTGTTGTGTTTCTATCTGAAAACATTCCTCTGCATCAGTGTATTAGTCAGCCATGCAATTATGTGATTACACAATTTATGGTGCTCTATAACTGTCATTTATAAACTGTGTAGGCGCTGTATAGTAGCTCTGCTTAGGTTAATGTTTGTGTTTTATAGCTGTCAGTAGAAAGTAGAGTGTATCACTGAAGCTCAGAGCATGAATCATCAGCATGTTCACATATGATTCTCCAGTAATGTGTATTTAGTGTAGTGTGGGAGCGTGTGTTGTTTATGAGGCCTTTCACTGACAGCTCTGAGCTCTTTATGCCACATATTGTTCTAATGGATTCAGTGGTCAAATTGGCGACAATGTTGTTTCGATGGCGTAAGGTAAATAGTTCGTTACGCTTCTGTAATTCGAGCAATTTGGACGCACCAGACAGACGCGATTGGAGGAAGCCAAGACGACATGCCCTCCTTTCCCTACGCGACGCCGAGATGTAGGCCAATTGGAGATGCTCCAAATTATTCGGCGGCACAGCAGAATTCCTCCTCAAACAGGAAGGTTCCTTATTCATTTCCTTAGATTATCATCACATTTGTGTCACCAGCAGAAGAGCTTTATTGACTCGCAGAGATGCGCCGCCTTCGCTTTGCCTGTCGCTATTGGCCGCGCTGACATATTCATATGTGCCTGCGCTAATGCCTCTAAATTACTCCCTCCACAGACGTCACAATTGAACAGATAATTTTAATAAGATTCAGCTTGACTTTCCACTGCTCTCCTTCCCCGCTTTATGGAATACAAATTGTAACCTGTTTTTAAAGCAATGCAAGACAGTGAACTTTAATGGGATTTGACAACATCATATTAGGCACAACAACTCCGCATAATGTACCGAAAAATTGGACGTGAAATTGGAAACATAGCCGAGAACAAAGTAAATTTACATGGTTTGGTAGGTTGGATGTCTGATATCATATTCTCTCATGCGAGCTCTCTGGGAAGCTGGGAAGGAGAGAGAGAGAGAGAAAAAAAAGGCTGGGGCTTTAACAATGGATATCAGCGGAAAGTGCTTTTAAAGTTAAGGCTGATGGATGGCTTGTCAAAAAAAATAATTGCACTGGTAGGAAAGTGGGGCTGCGTGCCGGGGAGGGGGGAGCGCCGAATATACAGAGAGGATGATGGGAAGTGACAGTGGTCTGTCAAGAAGCAGTGGCTGCCCAGAGAAGTGTGAAGCCCGAGCTATAAGGTGGCAGAATAGAACAGGCTGTCAGGGCGGGAAAGTGGCTTTAATACGGCGAAAAGCAAAGGAATCCGCCTGTCAGCCCTGCTCAGCCGAGCCGAAACAGGGAGAGGAAAAACGGCGGGAAAAGGTAGACTGGAAAAAACAGGCGACAGTACTACTGCAGGGAGCGTAGGTGTGTGTGTGCGTGTCAAGGAAAACGAAATACGTCGACAAAAAAGGCAAGGGCGTGCGAAGCTTAGGACGTGGTCCCGTTCGGTCCTCCCCATTATGTCGGATTCGTCAGCCTGTCCGGTGCTTGTGCATGTTGGGAAGTCACTCCTATATCCTCCTCACCCATCGTCCTTTTCTCTGATGAAAGGAGGACACAAACGAGTGTCATTTTGTATTTTCTGATCCCGCAGGACGCCTCATTACAGCGGGGGACAGCTTTACAATTACATAGCTCAGCTTCCTTAGGCATTTACATGAATTGGTGGAATAAATTCAATAATGCTTGTCTACATAGCCTTGACCTTGGGTGAAAGGCACTCCAGACTAATTCATCAGTGTGCCGCTGCTGAAGGGCTGATGTGTTGATTGTACCTGAGCAGAATATGCGCTCTCTGGTACACAAGGCCCCCGCGACATTCGTATTAAAACTAGCCCTTATGGAGTGTGTTATTGCCCACCCACTTTTGCAGCAGTGTTATTCCCATTTATTTTCCCATATTTATAAGGCATTACTAACAGTTACAGCGGTGAACAATGCTTATTTTGATTTGAAGCAAAGACGTACAGTAACTGACATGCACAAAAAGTACATAACTGTGTACTTATCAATGGGGTAATGAGGTTAAGAACTACAAACACATGAAGCACTAAGAATGACACAATTAAATTAGAAAAAATGTATACATGTAAATCTTGATTTAAGGTTGCTGGTTTTGTCTTATAGAACCATGTGTATTACAAAATATGTATTTATTAGAGTCAGAGTAAAAGGAGGAACGGGCTAAATATCACTTTCAGGCACAAGGTGTTCACTGTTGTTCTCTGATTGGTGGAATTGTCTGTATAGCATTATGAGTAATGTAGTTATGTACATATTGTACTATTATTCACAGTTGTTAAACATAATATGATTAAACACGTTCTACCAAAACACACGCAATTGCTTAACAACCCTCATTTAAAGGTGCAGGTGATCTGCCTAAATGCTAACCGGTTAGCATAATATGTTTGAAACACAATCCCTCCTTTGCCGCCCAAAGCCACGCCTCCTTATATCATGAACGCGCATCTTAAAGATGACAGAGACCCACTAGATCATGCTATTCGCCAGTTAAAAACTGTATAGTACTTTATAATTATAGGTGGGCATAGATGAATTTTTTTAATCTAGATTAATCTAGATTAATTTCAAAATGAATCTAGATTAATCTAGATTAAAATGGCTCACTTGAGTTCTGCCGAAGGCATTCAGAATATGTGTGCTACCTAAATAATAAGTCTTTGAGAACGGGTTTCTCAAGCCAGGTGACGCATTAGACCAGGGGCTCATCTTCTGATTCCAAAATGCATCACAAACTGCTTGAGAAACTGTTCTACTATGATAATTGGTGATGAAAATAAATGATGATCAATAAGATGAACTTGTTTTTACTAACTGTTTATTCAGGTAAACATGAATGTTGAACTGTAGGCCTACATAAGCTCCAAACAGTGAATTCATACTTGCTTTTGATGTACGTACATACAGAAAATGCTGCTTTGCAAAGGCAAGTTCACAGAGCCCTGACGATGTCAAACATTGAGTATGTTTACATGGGCAACAATACTTTAATACAATTTTAATATGATTAAAACAATACTCTGATTAAGAGTCTACCATGTAAACAGCGATTTTTGATTACTTAATGCGACTAAAGTCATAACTGAACTAAACAGAAATGGAATTAAGACATGGAGGATACACATATTAGTGGCATTACTGACACACTATTACCGTCATGTAGGACTTTTCGCCATATTTTCCGATAAGATCCACACAGGCGGCTGTCAGTAAAGGACCGCACAGACACACAGACGCACACACACAAACACATCGCGAAATGCATAAGTTTTTTTTCTTCTCATTTGGCGTGCGTTTTTAAATTCCATAACACTCTCACCTGTCCTTACTCATTTATTTGCGTCTAATACCCCAGTTTGTCATGAACGCACGAATTAAATGTTCGTGAGTTAAAGTAAAACTGCTGAACTTCAGTTAGAGTCAAGCATCCTGCTGATTTGATTCAGAAGGGCACGTCTTTCCCAGACGGCTCACCGGTCAGGTATACATCCGTGCTAAACTATCAAGGTGAAAGTCATCATAGCTTGTGTAGAATAGACCCAGCTTCCACCCAACTTTGAGAATAGATTAACGGCGAAATTTTTTTTTTACGCGCGATAAGAGTCAAGCGTTAACGCAGCACGTTAACGCCGATAACGGCCCACCACTATTTATAATACTACAATTCTAAACGAAAAACTGTATTGTATCTAGCACATTTTCACTTGTGTAGCAAGCAAAACTTGTCATAATGTGTATGCAAGGATCGTTGCTCTCACACGCTGTCCTAAAGCGACTACTGTGTGCTTAGTGTTCGGCTGGCGGTGTGCAGGAATTACACTTATTACTAAGCCATACTTGCATGCTATTTCAGACCAAATATTCAAAGTATGATGGGAAACAATATAGGGAGGAAATAATTATTAACCACAGGTTGTCATTGTTCAAAAATGAACAACACTTCTGTGCAAATAACCTATTTGTAACAACAAGAGCTACATACAGTAAGCTTTGCATGACTGAAATACTTTTAAAACATAACATTATGTGACTAAAAGAAATACTTCAGCCATGATGTCATCCTTCCTCCAGCATGCAAAAGTAACTTTAATATTGATTCAGGATTTTAAAAAGTTTTGATTCAGCATTTGTTTTTACCGCTGTCACTCATGTCCATGACCGTGGCACGCGTGCGGCGGATCTGCATGAACAGAGGTGCGCAGTTGTACAAATCTACATTTGTTGACAGACAGTTTGGGCTACTTATCAGAATTATGGGAGTTGTCGGCATGACAAATTTTAATTGGAAGAACATTTTTTAGTCTTATGCCTTACCCAGAATATAAAAATACAAATAAATACATTTAGATCATTTACTTTAATCATTACTATTGGAATGTGAAGTGACTTTTAACCAGCACAACAAAAAATGTTTCTGAAGACAATCACCTACTGTATCTTTAAGTTAATCGGGTTTTAACTTTTTTTAAGTTATACTAAGTTTAAGTTAATATTTTTTAGTCAGTTTGATTGAGATTACTAGAAATGTTAATTTCATAAAAAAACAATTTAAAAAAAAAAGTGTTTTTTACACTGTTGGAGCTCATAACAGGTGTGTCTTTAATGGTTATGCTCAGTTAGTTATGGTCAAAAGTTTCTAATGGTAGATCTGAATGGAGATTTTACTTCTAGAACCCGACAGCTGTGTCATCGCTCCAAAAAGGTAAAGAAGACATATTTATTACCACAGCTAATTGTGGTATTAGTTATATCTGTTTAATTACCTGTAAAAATTATTAGAAATTGCACAATTACCTAGGTTTCAAATCTCTGTATTTTTTGTTTAAGCATTATACTTCATCAGGGGTGAATTTTTTTTGCAGTATGCGATGTATTGGACTATCCGAATTCAGTAGGTTTAGTGTAAAAAAAATTTTTTTTACAAACTGAGTGTGCTATTGTTTGCTATTTCACAAACAAATACAAATATGAGGAACAGCTTTTTGGTTACATCCAAAGTCTGTGTGTTCAATCGTGTGAAGTATGTTATTTCACCAAATTCATTTGGAACCTGTTTGATCTGCCTAATTTACTGCATTTATGGAAATGCTGCTTTTTCAGTGTTTTCAAGTTTGCAAGTTTACAATGAATCTACATGATGCACAAATGATTGCTGGCAGGAGGATTTGAAAAACAGTGATGTTAAAATTAAAGAGTATCACAGGAATTGTACATAATGGAACCATAAAAAAAGAAAGTCAGTTAATTATGGTTTTGTTTATGGGTAAATCAGCTGTTTATTATTATTATTATTATTATTATTATTATTATTATTATTATTATTATTATTATTATTATTATTATTATTATTATTATTATTATTATTATTATTATTATTATTATATAGCAGTTACAATTACCATGTATCTATTATGCTTTAATTATGAGTTACTGTATATTCATTCACAACCTTGGTGAAATCATTTTCTCTGTCTGCTTTACGTATGATGGATCAAAACCCATGATCTGTGTCCTCACATTCATTAGCAATTAGTCCTGGTATAATTCATTCTCCATTAAAAGAAAAAAAGAGGATAATTAAAGTCCTCTGTAGTTTCTTTGAAAGTTGAATTATCTATTCAACCACCCCGCCCCTCTCCCCCCCAAAATATAAGCCCTGAGATTTAAAGGCCCACTAAACATTCACATCATGAAAACGAGCCGTTCAGAAGAGTTGTCATTACAAATGATAATATAATGACATGTACACTCATGAACTTTTTTTTTTCTCTCTCTCTCTTTCTCTCTCTTCACTGCTGGCGCAGCATACTTAAAAAGCAATCGCTATGGAAACTGCTCCTAATGAGAATATTATGGGCTCTGTCTTGTTTAAAGCATTGTGTTGTTACTGTGTCTCGCCACTTTCAAGTACACCGACAAGGTGATTTCGGCACAGTGAATGTGACTGATTCTGATGACAAGCAAGGCCTTATCTCTGGCTCACACACACCGACGTAACCTCACACCCGCCACACACACACAGACTAACATAACACAGCTGTAATGAGAACGAGAAGTGTAATATTCCTGTGGATCAAGGTTTCTCCACACATTTCTGGAATGATAATAAAACACGCAGCTTTTTCTTTTTGACACACACACATCTGTGAGCCAAGAGCCTGGCAGAGAAAGTGAACGTACTTCTGATGTGTGCTGTGATGTATAGACTGACCTAACAAAGGACTGAGTGCTCGCAGGAGCCGGACGGGTCTAATGGATGGAGAGAGAGAGAGAGAGAGAGAGACGGAGGGCCTCATTTAGAAGAGGAAGGCTGTTTGCTCTGCCAATACGACACAGGGGGAGTGGACAGCCATTGATCTACAGCCGCAAATGACAGCTGAGAATTCAGCAATAATCATGACAAATGAGAGGAAGGGCCACAGGATGGTGGGGGAAAATGTCAATAATGCCAGCCCAAAAAGGAAGCCCAAGGTCGCAGGAATAGGGCACATTGTGTCCATGTGCTGTGGACTGCACAGGGAGAGAGAGAAAGAAGAAGCTGTCAAATGAATGGCCGTTCAATCAGTGATCCCGCTCAAATGTTGCTCGGCCTGTTATCTCGAGTCGTCATTGACCTTTATGTCATTTGGTTGAAGCATGCTGTCTGCCGTCTTCATCTGTTTGCATGTTTCTAGTGTAGTTTGTTTTGTGCTTGTCATTGGAAAAAATCTGCTTGAGAATGATTACATGCTTGATTGTATTTATTTATTTATTTAATCTCTTTTTTTTGGTCATCATTTTGCTTTCTTGTTCAAGCAGCCCATTGAAATGGATAATAAAAAGTGAAAATGATATTTGGCACACAGATAGAGGACATGCGCTGCAGGTAGGCTGAATGATAATCTTTAAAAAATGTGTAGTTTAGACTTAACTGCTTTTTGCTCATGCAAAATTAAACACCAGAAAACATATTTGCTACACAAATGCATTAAAATGTAACTAAGTAAAACATTAAGCTACTACTTTTTTTAAAATGACATTAGATTGTAACATTTAACTTTTTAACACCGATATTGGTTGGGTAATGAAGCGTAATGATTTGGTTATGCTGATTTTTATTTTATTTTTTTTACCTATAACTTTAAATGTTTAAGTTATTTGAAATAAAACATAAAAAAAAAAAAAAAAAAATATATATATATATATATATATATATATATATATATATATATATATATATATATATATATATATATATATATATATATATATATATAGTTTAAACCTCGTTTGGCGCTGAAGCCATGATCCGTCTGCGTTATTATAAACCGTATCGTTGCATAACCTTTATTGATAAAATCAGTAATCGCAAAACTGTGCATATTATAAATATAAAAGTATATTACTGCCTTAAGTCAGTAACTTAGGCAGTGATGGAAAGTAATAAACAAGTGAAAATTGCCTAAATAAAAGGAACAAGAGGGACCAAAATCAGTCCGGTATAGTGCCCCCTATGGGATTAAAATGCCCCCTCAGTTATGACATCCTGGCGCTGGGCCTGATCTTACTGATAGTTGAAACTTTAAATGTCAACTTTTTTTTTTTAAATTCAAGTTTTTCGGCAAACATTTCTCAAATAACTCACAACATTTGACTAGCAACATTCTAAAGGCTGTATCTCTGAAACAGTTTAGCACAGGGGTTCTCAACCTTTTTCACTTCAGGGCCCACTTATTTCACCGATAAATTTTTGAAGACCCACCTGTCTAAAATTTTCTCTAAAATGTTTGTATGAAATGTTCATTTAAACTTTTATTTATTAACAAAAATATAAGTCTGAAGCAGTTACACAAGTTTATTTTACATTCTATGGCATAAACACCACTGAGCCTCGCTAGATACTCCTGTATGGTGCACGTCCATTATAAAACACTCACAGGACATTAATTTGGACAACTATGCAGATATAATAAATAGTTCACACAAAAATACACAAAGAAAGACTTTCACTTCCTGCATAGTTTGTTAATGAACAGACTGACGTGTACTAGTTGCAGACGTGATCATGAGGCTCTTTTTGCAGCGAGTTTAAAGTAATCAATCACTGAACTGTAAAAAGTGCATTACTTCAATCATTTTAATATAGCAAATTAATAATGAAATTCAAAAATGATAGTATAATATTGAGAGTTAATACTTGCGGCCTTCCTGCAGGATCGCTGAAGCTCACTACTGGGCTGCGGCCCACCAGTTAAGTCTCCCGGTTTAGCAGATTTAGGGCAACCATCAGTTGGTGCCATTTTATGGTCATTACAGTAGATATGTAAAAAAAAAAAAGAAAAAAAAATTGGCTCCGATAGCCTTTTGTGTAGTTGGTGTTGAGCAATACATTTATTTAAAATCAGAATTAAAAGGTAAAAATTTAATACTATTAAAAGATAATAATCTTTTAATAAAAAAAAAAAAAAATTATATTAACATGTTTAATTGTGTGTGTGTGTATATATATATATATATATATATATATATATATATATATACATGTATATATATATATATATATATATATATATATATATATATATTGTAACCAAGGATAAATGCTGACAACAGGATGCGGATCCAAATGCAGGTTTTTATTAAGGGATGGTCAGGCAAGCAATGATCAATACAGGAGCAAACAGATGTATGAAGGCAATCCAGAAACGTAGTCAATAAAGAAGGCAGATGGTCACAAGGCTGGCAGCAGACAGGGAGAAACAGATAAACAAGGCGAGGGTCCAAACATGGCAAGAACAAGACAAGGAAACGCTTAGAATTGTGACTGTGAAAAGACAACAAGACTCGGCCATGGAGTGAGTGTGTGCTGCTTATGTACTGTGTGTAATCAGTCTTTGACAAGCCTCCGGTGGTGTGTGTGCAATCAGTCAGGATGAGGGACATGTGTGTGTGATTGGAGTGCATGTATGGAGTTGTAGTCCATTAGATGGTGGATTTGTAGTCCATAGTGAATGTGCATGTAAACCAGCGATCTATGGGGAGAAGATCGCTGGTGATCGTGACATATATACATACATACAGGGAGTGCAGAATTATTAGGCAAGTTGTATTTGTGAGGATTACTTTTATTATTGAACAACAACCATGTTCTCAATGAACCCAAAAAACTCATTAATATCAAAACTGAATATTTTTGGAAGTAGTTTTTAGTTTGTTTTTAGTTTTAGCTATTTTAGGAGGATATCTGTGTGTGCAGGTGACTATTACTGTGCATAATTATTAGGCAACTTAACAAAAAACAAATATATACCCATTTCAATTATTTATTTTTACCAGTGAAACCAATATAACATCTCAACATTCACAAATATACATTTCTGACATTCAAAAACAAAACAAAAACAAATCAGTGACCAATATAGCCACCTTTCTTTGTAAGGACACTCAAAAGCCTGCCATCCATGGTGAACAGATCAAAACACTGACAGAATCCATCAACATTGCGTGCAGCAGCAACCACAGCCTCCCAGACACTTTTTAGAGAGGTGTACTGTTTTCCCTCCTTGTAAATCTCACATTTCATGATGGACCACAGGTTCTCTATGGGGTTCAGATCAGGTGAACAAGGACGCCATGTCATTAGTTTTTTTTCTTTTAGACCCTTTCTTGCCAGCCACGCTGTGGAGTACTTGGACGTGTGTGATGGAGCATTGTCCTGCATGAAAATCATGTTTTTCTTGAAGGATGCAGACTTCTTCCTGTACCACTGCTTGAAGGTGTCTTCCAGAAACTGGCAGTAGGACTGGGAGTTGAGCTTGACTCCATCCTCAACCCGAAAAGGCCCCACAAACTCATCTTTGATGATACCAGCCCAAACCAGTACTCCACCTCCACCTTGCTGGCGTCTGAGTCATGTCTCTGAGTATTGCTCACCTTGTGCTTTTGGGCACTCCAGTGATGTTGCAGCTCTGAAATATGACAAAACTGGTGGCAAGTGGCATCTTGGCAGCTGCATGCTTGACTTTTCTCAGTTCATGGGCAGTTATTTTGCACCTTGGTTTTTCCACACGCTTCTTGCGACCCTGTTGACTATTTTGAATGAAACGCTTGATTGTTCGATGATCACGCTTCAGACGTTTGGCAATTTTAAGAGTGCTGCATCCCTCTGCAAGATATCTCACTATTTTTGACTTTTCGGAGCATGTCAAGTCCTTCTTTTAACCCATTGTGGAGAGGTAAGCATGATCGAACACCCAATGAGGGGGGAGAGCATGCTCGGAGCCCGGCGGCTAATCAGCAGGCCAATCAGAAATAATAAATAACACCTGTTTATTCTAGTGATTGGACCGGAGAGACACCCTTCTTAAGGAGAGGAGAAGGAGCAGCCGGGGGAGAGGAGAGCACACACACACAGAGCTACAGTGTTGTCGTGGTTACGATTTAAAAATAAAAGATTGTACTTACCTGATATCGCCGACCCTGTCTTCTTCTTCCCCTCATACAAACGAACATTACTACACCCATTTTGCCAAAGGAAAGGAAGTTGCCTAATAATTATGCACACCTGATATAGGGTGTTGATGCCATTAGACCACACCCCTTCTCATTACAGAGATGCACATCACCTAATATGCTTAATTGGTAGTAGGCTTTTGAGCCTATACAGCTTGGAGTAAGACAACATGCATAAAGAGGATGATGTGGTCAAAATACTCATTGCCTAATAATTCTGCACTGCCTGTATATACATATAAAAAAGATATATATATATATATATATATATATATATATATATATATATATATATATATATATATATATATATATATATATATATATATATAAATAAATATATATAAATAAAAATTAGTGGTGGGCCGTTATCGACGTTAACGCGAGACTCTTATCGCGCAATAAAAAAAAATATCGCCATTAATCCATTCTCAAAGTTGGGTTGGGAGCTGGGTCTATTCTACGCAAGCTATGGTGACTTTCACCTTGATATTTTAGCGCAGATGTATACCTGACCGGTGAGCCGTCTGAGAAAAAAGTGCTCTTCTGACTCAAATCAGCATGATGCCTGACTTTAACTGCAGTTCGGCAGTTTCACTTTAACTCATGAACATTTCATTCATGCCTTTATGACAAATTGGGGTATTAGACGCAAAATAACGAGTAAGGACTGGTGAGAGTGTTATGGAATTTAATAACAAACGCCAACTGGAAAGAAAAAAAAAAACTTCCCCTTTTCGCGATGTGTGTTTGTGTGTGTGCGTGTGTGTGTGCGGTCCTTTACTGACAGCAGCCTTTGTGGATCTTGTTGGAAAATATGGCGAAAAGTCCTACATGATAGGTAATAGTTTGTCTGTAATGCCACTAATATCTGCATACTCCATGTCTTAATTCCATTTCTGTTTAGTTCAGTTATGACTTTAGTTGTATTAAGGTAATAAAAAAATCACTGTTTACATGGTCTCTTAATCAGAGTATTGTTTTAATCATATTAAAATCATATTAAAGTATTGTTGCCCATGTAAATGTACTCAATGCTTGACACCGTCAGGGCTCTGTGAACTTGCCTTTGCGAAGCAGCATTTTCTGTATGTACGTAAATCAAAAGCAAGTATGAAATCACTGTTTCGAGCTTATGTAGGCCTACAGTTCAAAATCCATGTTTAACTGCATAAACAGTTAGTAAACACAAGTACATCTTATTGAACATCATTTATTTTCATCACCAATTATCATAGTAGAACAATCATAGTTTCTCAAGCAGTTTGTGATGCATTTGATGATGAGCCCCTGGTCTAATGCACCGCCTGGCTTGAGAAACCCGTTCTCAAAGACTTATTATTTTGGTAGCACACATATTCTGAATGCCTTCGGCAGAATTCAAATGAGCCATTTTAATCTAGATTAAAAAAATTTATCTATGCCCACATATATATATATATATATATATATATATATATATATATATATATATATATATATATATATATATATATATGCTTGTTTTATTTTCAATTCACTTAAATTTAAATTAAATTTAAAAACAGATAAGTTAACTTAATTCCTTCAGGTTGGCCCAACACAAATATGTTGTGTGCAACCCAGCATTTAGTGTAATAATTATTATAATGATGATTTTTAATAATAATAATTAGATTTTAATCAGATTTTTAGTAATCAAATACTTTACTTGAGCAGTAACTCAGCAAATTAGAATGGTTTCTGAAGGATTATATGACAGGCCTGCAGTAATGATGCTGAAAATCTGTGCCATCAATAAATTACATTATAAAATAAAGTGCAAAACATACCTTTTTCATGTATTTTGTCACATTAATGTAGTTTGTGTGGCACACGTTTTACAATACACACCGTGTCCATTTCTTGGATGGGAGAAAAATACCTAACCCCATACATTTGTAGCTCTCAGCACACCCGTGGAAGGAGAAACATTTCTCTTTGTAGACTGGTCTGAAACAATAATGATTAAATTGCCTGTGCAAATCAATGTGGCCGCGTGATAAGCACCGATCAGTAATGGGCCTGCGTGTTCTTGCTGGAGGAGCACTGACGCCTCCTCTCTGCCTCACTGGATGAGGCATTTTCTAATCAGCTTTATCACTCATATCAGAATTTATCTTATTTGAGGAAAATGCCAATATATTAGCCTGCCGCGTATGATACACAAGGTGACCCTGCTGACTTAATGACATCATACATTATCCTTAATGAAGTCAATATCTTGTCTTTTAGCTGTCTGTCTATTGGGGCGATTAATTGCGGTGTCATTAAAGTTAGCTCTCTTTTCATTTGAGCCTGGCAAGTGGCATAAAACTAATGTTCTTAGTTATCAGCCACTGAAATAGAATGGAAGGTAGAGGAAATTACAGAGTGGGGGAGGGGGGCTGTGCACGGCCCACAGAAGAGGCTTCTTTCAGCGACTGACTGTCCTGGCTAATGCAGCACTCTTCACATGCTTGGGTGTTATTAAAGTGATATATACTGTACTAGTGGTCAAATGTTTGGGGTCAGATATTTTTTTTTCATGTTTTTTTTTTTTTTAAGAAATTTATTTTGTTCATGAAAGCGGCATTTATTGATTGTAAAAAAATTAAAAAAAAGTTAAATTGTTAAATATTTATAAACATTTTAAATAACTGCTTTTTATTGTATGTAGTTTTTAAATAAAAATATAAATTATTACTCTAGTCATTATTGCTTTTATTACTATTACATTAATAATAATATTAATAATAGTAATAATAATAATTAATATTAAAGTAATTTCTGAAGATCATGTGACTCTGAAGACTAGAGTAATGAAGCTGAAAATTCATCTTTAAAATCACTGAAATAAATTATTAAATTAAATTATAAACTACTTTTGAACAGTTATTTTATAGTACAATAACATTTCACAAATTTACTATTTGTACTGTATTTTTGACTTAAGAAATACAACTTTTTGAGCTACCATGTAAGCAGGAGAAACTTATTTTAAAACATTTAAAAATCCTACTGACCCCAAACTTTTGACCGGTAGTGTAAGTGGGAATAAAAATTGACAGCAAGACTATTAAATAAAGATTTATTGATATTCAGAGAGAGATTTGTTATATACAAGTTACAAGCAAGATAACACAACTGTTCAAATGATCAGTAATGAAAAACAAGAACAAAAGTATAGATAACTGTTATCTATGTGTAAATTTATCTTTCATATTATTCTAATGCTGGTTCTAATTGGATTTATACAGTAAAAAATAAATACTAGTTCACAATTCAAACTGTTTTTTTTAAGAAAAAATTTGTAAAATACTTTTTGAAAACTATTCAACAACAATTTTTTACTATTTAGTCACTTTTTTCTGTCTTTCTTTTTTTTTTTTTTTTTTTTTTGAGCAGTCATAAAGCCCAAGCAATAGATTTTGGTGCTAAAGAGGAAGCAGTGCTTTCAGCACAGTGTAAATGTCTCTAGGTCAGCATCTGCCAAATTCATTCATTCATTCATTCATTTTCTTTTCAGCTTAGTCCGTTTATTAATCCGGGGTCGTCACAGCGGAATGAACCGCCAACTTATCCAGCACGTTTTTACGCAGCGGATGCCCTTCCAGCCGCAACCCATCTCAATCACCCACACTCAATCACTACGGACAATTTAGCCTACCCAATTCACCTGTACTACATGTCTTTGGACTGTGGGGGAAACCGAAGCACCCGGAGGAAACCCACGCAAACGCAGGGAGAACATGCAAACTCCACACAGAAACGCCAACTGACCCAGCCGAGACTCGATCCAGCAACCTTCTTGCTGTGAGGCAACAGCACTACCTTCTGTGCCACTGCGTCGCCTCTGCCAAATTCATGAATGTAAAATAAAAAAAAACAACATATTTAACAACAACTTTTTTCATGACCTCAAGTATGAAATTGTTACAAGATTACCAGAAAAGATTAAAATTCCTGTAATGATTAGCAACATTACATGACATCCAAAAATGTGTAAAAGTATTGTAATGTCGGATTTGGGTCAATAGATCAGAAGGTGTGTGATGTTTCTTGGGAACTTCAACAGGTTAAAGATTCTTCTCACAGATCCATTTCAAATTATGATTACATAGATAACCAAACCATGGTTTAAAAATTTTTAAGAAAACACATTTATCTCCGTTTCCTACATAGAGTAATTGTAATTTTCTTTTAAACTCGGAGGCCAGTGTGCTGCCATCAACCCATGTCCATGTGTTGTTTACATCTCCATTCAAACCAATCCAAACATCAGAGCCATAGGATATTTTCCCTGCAAAATCTTCTTCCTCTCTACTGTTTATAATCATCAGATCTGCTCCTCTCTCCATACAGTTTCTTCTGCTCTCATTCCAGCTTTTTGTCTCATTGGAAAGATAGTAAACACTAAATCTGTAGTAAATCCATCCATCTCGGGTTAAGTTCCACAGTTCATCTTTTTCTTTTTTTAACTGTTGGTTGAGCTGAGTTAAGTTGGTGTTGTTAGTTAGTAGCTGGTGTTTCTCTTCTGTGTAGTTTTTGCTTTGTATATCGATGCGAACACACAGCAGTATGACCGCAGTCAGCAGAAGAACACACATAATCACCAGACACACTGTAGATCCTCTGCAGCTTCTGATCTTCACATCACCACTCGGCAGTTCAGATGACTGGATAGTATTTATGTTCGAGTCCTTGATCTCTCCTCCATATGTTCCATGAATAGCGCTAAAGTTTTCATAGATATTGTCAATGCTTTCTTCTTTGTACATTTTGCGAGTTTTAACCTTTAGATTTACTGGCTGTTTCAGTGTTGTCATGATGCTGGCAATCTAATATCTCAACTGAAGTGAAATGAATTGTGTTCCTCATCTGTATTTATGTGTCCAGTTATTATGCAAAAAGGAACCGTTTTGTGGAAATGTTTTAAGTATTTATGCATAAAGGAACTTCAACTTCAAACTATGTGAATAGTTTGTTTGTTGTAAATGATGTTTCGAGGGAAGTTGAGAAGTTTCTGTTTTAGCAGTTTAGTTGTGACTGAAACCTAGTCTTCCCTGCAATATTTTAACAATTTTAACTTTTCAATTGAAAAATAGATAGCCACAACCTGTACTTTAACACAAATGGATAGTTATGAAATGAAAATTATGTTTACTCATTTACTCATCCTTAGTTTCTCAGTTTGGAAAACAGTAACCTTTGGGTGTCAGCTATGGATGTAAATACTAACCAGTTTCCAATTAAAATAAACTCATAATGGTGAGTAAATTGTGAGAAAAGTTTTATTTTTATGAATATTTTCATACATTTAAGTCTTTAAAGCATTTTTTATTGTAAAAAATTGTATTTTAGTCTTCCCAGAGATGGGTTGTGGCTGGAAGGCCATCCACTGCGTAAAATCGTGCTGGATAAGTTGGCGGTTCATTCCGCTGTGGCGACCCCAGATTAATAAAGGGACTAAGCCAACAAGAAAATGAATGAATGAATGTATTTTAGTCTAAAAGCTCTGATGAATCCACAGCAAGGTTACTTTTTCATTGGTTATGCAGTAGTAAAAGAGCAATTACATGCAAAATGTCAATCTTGCCATGAAAAAAAATTGCCATGAAAAAGGTTTTTACAAAAATACTGAAACCGATTCCACGTTTTTTTGTGTAAGCAAGTATTTTAAAGTACTTTAGAAATACTCAAAAATGTCTCAGTCAATGTTTTCAAACAATTCTATTTGGTTTACCAAAGTCACACGAATGAGACTTTCACATCGTCACATCCATAATAGAAAGGGTGTCACATCCATAACGAAACTTTTAACTCATAAATGCAAAAATACTACATCAAATCAAATCAATCATGTTTGTTCTATAGTGAGTCAACTCTTATCCTTTTGATTAGCATAATTGTTTTGTGTTGTGCAGTTTAATTCAGATGAATTTCTACAAAGCATGTTGTATACTGCAAACTCGCAAATAATTTTTTGATCACATCCATAATGCATGCTTATTTTCCTTATTTAAAGTACAACATGTTTACAGATTGATATTTTTCTGATCCCTTAACTCTGTAGTTAGTTGTTCTGGAAAATATAAACAGATGTTTCAATATAATGTTAACATATACTTTCTATGTGAATATATTTTTTTTCTGCAAATGGACGTCCAAAACACTGCAATTGCTCAAAAATACATTTAAAATAAGTGACCTGTGAGTATGTTTACATGGACACCATTAATCCAATTTTAATATGATTAAAACAACACTCTGATTAAGAGTCTACCATGTAAACAGCGGTTTTTGATTAATTTAATCAGAAACAGAAATAACAGAACTAAACAGAAATGGAATTAAGACATGTGGAGTATGGCGATTTAGTCGCATTACAGAAGTGCAGTACAGACATGTAAACACCTTAAACTATTACCGTTATGTAGGATTTTTGCTGCATTTTGCAGAATAGTCTACACACATGGCTGTTTGACACTATTCTCTGCACCTGTATAGTCAGTAAAGGACCACAGACACATACACCACAAAATGCAAAGGTTTTTTCTCCCATTCGGCGTGCGGTATGAAATTCCAATAAAACAACACTCTTCCAGCAGTTTATACTCGCATCCAATATCTCGTTTGTCACGGCGGGCATACATGAAATGTTCCCGAATGAAAGTGAAAGTGCCAAACTGCATTAAAAAGTCGACCAATTAAAAATGAAACACCCGAAATTAGTGGTCCAGTATTGGCCACATCTGTAATCACATACGTAGTCACCATTGGACTAATAGTAGTTTGAAGATGTTTACCAGCCCATGCTAAGATGTTTAGCCTGATATTATTCTTCAGTGTGGCTTAGTACTGTATATTGGGGTCTTTGGCCACATCTATGCAACATGTATATATCTTTTTTGTCTTTTTTCCCTAGTAAACGGCCAGTATACTACATTCTAGTAGATGCTATTGACAGCTTTTGCTTTGTAGAAAAAGAGTTGAGAGGGTGCGCTCGTGGGATCATATGTTGAAATATCCAGAGTATGCGGTTTACAGTTTGATTTCAAGGTCAGAGCAGCAGTGCTTCATCAGGAAGGATGATTGACAGTCTTCAGAAGACTCTGGGTATGAAATACAGCACTTGGCCGTGACTGTGCGTGTTAAAAGGACACGTGCTGTTGGCATCTTCCTTCCAAAGTCACACCAGACTGACAGCTCTGAACGCAATATTAATCACAGCGCAGTGACAACCGCCCCAGGGCACAAACTGGCAGTGACTGACCAAAACAAATCAAGGCCCACATGTTCCGTTGTCATTACATCGCACATACTTCAGTCATGGGGTTTATCACACCAGATGATGATTAATGCTCTTGAAGTTATTGACCGTTTATGGCCTCGACAGTTCAGGATGGACGTCATGTCATTTCAGTGATTAAACCTTTATGTTTTGTCGATATGCCTTTCACAGGGCGCTTCAAGGATCCCAGCAGTTTGTTCTTTGATGTTTAGTCTAGCAATTTACACCCAGTGCACAAACGGTAAAATTCAGCACCGTGATGTCAAAGTAAGCCAAGCTTTCTCACACAGGAGTGTGTGAACGGTGCACCTGTGGCACAGTGGTTTTGAGAAAACAAGCTCGTGTGACATTGCGCTCTGCCCTCACAGGCCCCCCTGCTTTCCCCCTGCCCGGCACTGAAACAAGCAGACTGGATGGGGGTAATTTACAACGTGTTATCTTTGTCTATAGCGGCCAGATGATATGAAGTAAATCAAGGTAGGAGTAATGAAAGACTGAGAATTTATTCCTGCGAGCACATTTTAAGTGTAGTATCCGTTACGGTGGCATTGCCTGAAGACCCTGAAATGAGACGAGGAGGTTGAAGGGCAATAAAGCAGCAGCAGGGCTCATGTTAATGCTGTCTGTCTGGGGTTAGTAATTGGGTTGCACTGATGAGTTGTGCTGGAAGACAAAGTGTAAATCCAAACGGTTGTTGTAAATCTGGCATTGTTGGAACAAGGTGCAATCCCAACAAATATTGATCCAGCCCAGCGGCTGGAGGAGGGGAGCGAGCTGTTGTTACCCACGTAGCTTCAATTACTTTAGTCAAAGTAGCTGCGTGGGGCCCGGTCACCATGACATCAGGTGGGTCGTTCTACCACCCACAGTTTTAGTCCATTTCTGGTATCCTGAAAATCATTTGCCACCAGTGTTTTGGTTGAGGAAGACCTGAATTTGGCAAAGAAAACACAATAAATGGTCTCAAGGGTGTCCTGGTTTTCTATGTCCTATGTCTCCAATTTGTTCCAACATATTTGCCTGGAAGTTTCAAATAATCATGGAAAAACTTGATTACCTTAGTTGAGGTAAGGTAGGGGATGGAGCTAAACTGTGGGCCTTAGATAGTGCTTTATGATGCTTTAAAGCAGGGGTCACCAAACTTGTTACTGGAGGTCTGGTGTCCTATAGAGCTTAGCTCCAACTTTAATCAAACACACCTGAACAAGCTAAACAAGGTCTTACTAGGTATAGTTAAATCGTCCAGGCAGGTGTTTTTGGGGTAAGTTGGAGCTAAATTCTGCAGGGACACCGACCCTGCACAACCGAGATTGGTGACCCCTGCTTTAAAGAAATAATGGCAAAACATGATGTATTCACCATTCTAAACTTGTTTGGCTTTGTGGAATGCAAACGAGGATATTGCTAAATCCCTTCCCTTGGCAGCCATCTTGTAAACCCCATGGGAAAGAATGTCCAATGTAGATCAACCCAAAACAGCTCAATCAATGGTGTTAGATTGGGATGGGACAGACAAGTGGTATTTTAAGAAATATTAATGCTGTAGCCCTTTGACTTGATAAAACATGGCTCAATCCCACATCAGAGCAGCCCATATACATATGAACTTTTGCTTTTAAACCAAATTTCAGACTTTGTTACTTGTATGGCCACTATGAGTATGTGTGATCCAGTAAGACAGCTTATCATCGCAGATTTCCTATCTGGCTTGACAAGCTGGTGGCAGGAAGTGCTCCCTGCCTTCATGGCAACCAGTGGTGTTGGGCATCAGTGACAGCCCATGTCCTGTTCCAGAATGAATATGTTAATGCGACGGGATGTAGCTTTTCATTAGATGGAAACTTAGCCCTCTCTCCTTGACTGAGGCCTCTGTGTGCCTATTTCATGAGGGAAATGGTTTGAGGAGTAATTTGGAAAGCTGCAGTGACGTGCTGAGGAAATGAAGCCTGAGCATGTTTGACAAATAGAAAAGGTCATGTCTGTTTCAGTCTCAGTCACCTGGTCTTCTCCTCCCCACCTGTCTGTCCCATGCACTCATCATCACATTCTTCGGACACATGTTATACAAGCCAGCCATATACCGCTAATGTCAAGCAAACATAGCATTTAATCTGCTTAGTTTAAGTCAGATATTACATCCTGATGACTTTTGTGGAAAGAAACAGCTTGTTTCAAATGTTTCTGGTGTCTTCAAATGATCGTGTTTTATGCAAGAGTTGTTTGTAAGCATTCTCTCCTCAAAAGTCAATGAAACTTTCTTATACGAACTAGCCACCAGGCTGCTCCCCCAATTTTTTAACAAATGTGCCCTTCAGATCATTTTCCTGATTGCATTCGCACCATCATTAGTTGGAACTCTGAAGTGATGTAAGCAGGCCGACAGCAACATCAAATTGTGGCATTCAACAAAATCAATAACTGGAAGATTGAGGACACAGTGATTAAGGTTGCTTTCATTCTATGTTGTGGGTTTCATGAACTTGTAGACATATTGATGCTGAGATAAGAACACAACTCTGCGTATAAAGGCAACAAGTAAATGCTATTTGAAACAGCTTTTTGTACAGTATGTGTTCTGCACCCCTTTCTGTACTGTTTGGTTGTGGTTCTCAAACTGGTCAACGCTTGACAATTTTTCCGCGGATCGGGGGCGGGGGGTTGCTAGACGACCACCATTCATTTTCTCATAGGAAGACAAGCTGTCAAAACATTGCGGCTACTCTGATTCAAGTTTTATTTATGGAAAAAATTACAAAGCACTGCAGTGTTTGGATGTTCTGTGTTTGTCTGAGATAATTAGTCTAACAAAATGTGTGTATATTCCATACAAGCTGAAGCTGATTGGTCAATTCTTATCACGTGACTCACGATGCGCTCGCGGGATTAATTGAACTGGGTGCGTCTGGTCTGGAAGGCGCGAGCACATTTTGCCACTTGTGCACGCAAGCCATGCACCTCCATTGGAAACAACGAACTTGTGCGAACTGTAGAAAAGACGCGATATGCAAACGGCCCCTAAAAGGCCACCGTCATTTGGGATTTCCATCAGTTGATCTTGCACAGCCATGGTGGATTCACCTGATTTGTTGACAAATGGGTTGCAGTTCCATTCCTTGGCAGTTTGTGGGTCCTTCACTGGGCCTTTTCCTCTTAGCAAAGAAATTTTCCAAAGACATCTGTTTCTTACTCATTTTGCTGCTTGTGGGTTAAATTTGGGTGCTCAAGTGACCGAGACGTAACTCAGAGATGTAAGTCTATAAGACTTTTTAAATAAAATATTGTTCAGACTCGGATAATAAATAAAATAACCGGTCGATGGCCCGGTGGTTGACGACCACTGCTGTATGGCATGAATTTGCCCAAACAGCATACTCTTATGTTACTGGTAGTTGCTTTTTTGCTAAGTACATCCTTACTCTGACATAGGCTAATTTAGTTCCCATAAAAGTTCTTGCTATAACTAAACTGTATCCAGTTCCCAATAAGTGGCTACCTCTCCAGTTTATAGGTTTCACGTGTTGTCACGCCATTAGGTGAACTCCCCCCTGGTGGGTAAAACAATGCTATCTCCTGCTGGCAGCCAAGTCATGAGCTGATTGGTTATTTATTTTCATGTTCTTGCCACAATGCCAGATAGTTGTTGTGCAAAAGGATATACCATTTGCAGGAGACATGCATTTACAGAAAGGAGAAAGTTGTGGATTTATGCCAAATGGCGGCATTATACACTTATAGGTATCTGTCTATATCTAAAAGTGCTTTTGTACATTTTTTTTTACAGTTTCTTCTCTAATTTGCATTTAAATGTAGTTAAATTATAAATTATAATGCAAAGTCGATGTATAAATAGAAGTGATAAATACTTTTTTGTAATTTTACCAGCAAATATTAATCTAAGCAAAAGAAACAGACCAAGTATAAAAGCACACACTCACGTTCTGTACTGCCGTCTCCAATGACTGAATAGCTGAGGGTTTCTATGAAAAAAAGATGTAAACATTGCCAAATTGGAGCTCTGGCAGGGATCTGATGGTTTTTAATGATGGCAGGTGCTGTATATGGTTCACAAGTGCCCAACATTTACAGTTTGTAAACTGTTATCATGGCCTATTGTTTTTCCCTGCTTCTTCTACACACAGTCCACTTGATTGAAAACAATCAATAGTTTAATAAACTATGGAAAAGTTTGAAAGACAATTTTCTGGGTTCAGATGTTATACAATACCTACGACATCTTCCCACAGGGGCTAATAGGTAATGATTCTAACGATTCAAATTTCAACACACTAGTTCTAGTTTCTTCTCACAATGTGCTAGCATTTGAACCAACCTTTTAGGAACTCTTGCATTGTCTAGGCTAATAGCCATTTGCAAAGCACTTTCCTGTCCGCTGACTCAGCTTTTGTTAACTGCAAGTGTTCCTCTTGTACACATCAAACCATTTAAAACTTCACAGGAGGACACAGCCAGTCAGATCAAGCACGTCTGCGCAGCTTACTTCCTGTTTCCTGTGTCTGTCTGGGAGGGGAAAGGGAAGGTGAGGTAAGATGATGGCTGCGGCCTGGCACAAGATTAAACAGCTCGCTGTAGAGACCATTAATAATGCTCATATTTTGGAACTGCTCAGTGCTTACAGAACCAGAGGCATTTAATCTTATTTGAAGAAAAAAATACGAGGACCAGAGAGATAGGGAGGGGGAAAAAAAGTAAGGTCAACAGGGAGAAGCTCATCCATTTTTTTTCTCCGTGCTGTTCAGAGTGATAGGCCCAGGTTTTCCAAGGTAGTGCATTTGTCTGTCAGAACTGCTGGCTGGCGCGGTGATTTACTTTCTGTCAGATGATGCTCATGTCCAGCTGAAGCTGCTGCCTGGCTGGATATGGGGAAATTTGTTACCTTTCGCTTTGACAGGGAGATAATTGCTGATGGTTAACAGAACTGTGTGGAATCCAAAGGGTTCAGGAGAGCGTAATAGAAAATACACCCTGGCTTTTCACAAGCTCTCTCAAAGAGCCTCTTTCTCTGTAATATTGCCTGCTTAACCTCACCTCCTTCCAGGATGAATGAGACCCTTAATAGGCCAATGGTCACGGTGGAGATTAAATCCTAAATTACCCCTCGGAAAGACAAGTGTTAGGACAACCAAGACAGCCCCCACTTTCACCTCTAGCCTTAATTCAAGTAAAACGCCTAAATTACTGGCCTTATTCCACTCCTTCGTCCCCCAGTTCTCTATACAGCAGACCTTCACCTGTCTTTTCTAACCGGTCCATCTGAGCTAAGGATACCATCTTGTGCTTGGATCAGGAGGGTTGTCAATCAGCTGTCCGGGCTGCCAGCGGCGTATCACGGGAGGAGTTAAAGAGGAGGCGGAACAGAGACTGTGATGTGATGGACCCAAAGAAGACTGATTGACAGGTTAAGCCTCCATTTAATTGTCTACCCCTCCTTACATTTCAACAGCTTGTAACAACGGAGGTTAAAAACACAACTCTATAGACAAAGACATTGCTTTCGGGGGGGTGTGAGGAATTTATTTATTTATTTTTGAGGGCTGTTTAGATGGCAAGCCAACATGAAAACTGACACTATTTGACCTTGTTTACTTTTACTACACTTACTTTGCTTGTTGGTGCTCTTCGTAATAACTCATCAAATAGTAATATATCTCGCTACATCTAACATAACTTATTTTGTTTAACACCACCTACGTTTCACTTTTTTTTATCTTTCCAAATTTTTAAATAAATTAACAGTCCTTATTTCCATAAATTGGAGATGAATTTTGGCTTTAAGAATTACTTGTTTGCATTAGAGTAATTCACTATTTAATGGATCGAAAGCTTAGATTTACTAAAAAACTGTTTAATCTAAGACAATTTGTTCAGACAATGAGGTGTAGACCTGCAATTATCAAAATAAATTACAATGGTAATTCACCAGAAATTTACATTTCCTCACCTTATGGCTATCCAAGATGCTTCTGTATATTTTTAGCTTAGTTTAGATTCATAAATCACAAGTCAAAGGCCCTGTTTCACAAATATTGTCTAGCATAAGCCAGGAACAGGCCTTACTTTACAGTAATTAGGGAATATAAGCAGCTTTTATTAAAAAAAGGGCTTTACTAGTGTGCATTTTTAACAAATCAATGGCACTGACCTGCATTAATGTATGTATGTGTAAGTTATTGTACAGTTAAGGCATCTTAAACATGCACATTTAGTCTAGGACTAGCCTTAAGTCATATCTGTGAAGACTTGGGGGAAAATCTATAAGCATTTCAAGGAAAAAAAAAAAAACATATTCAGGAAGAATAAGTGGCTTCAACAGTTTGATATGGACAATATGAATTGGATTGCAAGGTTTGGGGTTCAATATCTGAAAGCATATTCAATTCAAATGGATTTATGTAAGTTAGTGCATGTAAAATGATATAATGTTAACAAATTAACCTATAGAAATAGCTGCTTTTTTATAATTTGACAAAAAATAAAAAAATTAAAAAGACGAACTTAAGCTTTATTTGCACATTTGGATTTTTGTAAATATGTCCTTTTAATTTAAGAAGAAACCATAACCAGATGTGAAGGTATTGCGGGAAGATATTACCAAAAATCGTTTTCATCTGTACCAAAATGTGTAATTATTTACCAACAATGCAATGAATCCTCATTCTCTCCCTGACAGACAATTTAGTCTGAAGAAAAGTGCCGCCAATCTCATTTGACCCTGCATCATATTTTGCCTGTGACAATGAGAGTAATAGAAGATATTGATTGGCAGGGCAGTTAAGTTGTCATTGCCGCCATTTAATGTGTCACTGGGAGCAGTTAAATTGTCAGAAATCACTGAAGGACTCCCTTCATGCTTGATATTGCTCCATAAAAGTCTTCCACATGTAGATTGAAGAAAATTTTGAGAATGTCACCATCTGTGCAGACTCCACCACTTATTTTCTCCAGTTAAAGACTGAATCATATTTGCTGTTGTTCCTTAAATATAGTGATTGAAAGATGCCTTTTGGTTTCCCCAATTCAACTGCAGATATGTTTTAGTTGAAATCGGACCAGTTGACATGCAAGTGTTGGCAGATCGCAAGCTTCAATCCATTAGTGTGTGGTCTGTTTCTCAGAATGGGCGGCTGTGCTGCACTGTGTGTATGGTCAGCATTGGGGTCCGTGCTAAAGCGTAGGAGGTAAGGAGCCTCGGGCATTTTGGCAAGCGGTTGGACCGTTTGTAGCCAAGTGAGCTGAGCCTGTGGCTGTTTGCTGGGCAGAAGGAGGTCCGCTGTGGCTCTGTTCGAGAAGAGCAGGGTACAGGCCACGCTCCACAAACTTGAGAGAGCGCTTTCTGGTGTTGCTCCTGTCCACTGGCTGTTTGCTGAACCCTTGATAACCTCAGCTCGCTCTTGTGTGGACTCGGTGAATGATGCAATAGTCAATACTCGCTGGAAACACAGGGTCCGAGGAGAGAAGTCTGCTCAATCAGCAGTTGGTGGGAAGAGACACGGTCGTGAGTGTTTTAATCAGTGTAAACACATTTCACCTCGTCTGTCTTAGAATGGATTATTTCAGAGCGTTTTTTTTCTTTCTCTCTTCTCTGCTATCGACATTTAGATGACTAGTACTTGCATTGGACTACAGACTGTTTGATGTCATAGATGAGGATACGGAAAAAAAACGACAGCGTGTCACTTCTGTTTGCTAGCAGCACCAAACTATTGTGTGAAAATCAAATTTTCAAAATAATACAGTGTGAAAACATATTATTCCAAGTTGTTTCCAGGGAGTTGCTATGTGGTTGTTGAGGTGTCCTGAGTGTGTATTCTTTCTGCTTCACCTCTAGGTTGAGTAAACATTTTAAAGGCTGGAATTATGACTGTAACACATTAATTTTGTAATCTTTTTTTAATTTAATTATGGTTTATAAAGCTTAATAATTCAGTTTTTGCAATTAGCTAAAATGCATTAGGAGTAATAAATAGGTATTTTGTCAAGCAATACTGCAGTTGTTAAGTAGCTGTTGTTTCTTTTTTACAATGCAAATTAATACATTTGGTACTCTAAATCAGTGGTCTTTAACCACCGGGCTGTCCGGGTACTGGGTCTGGATCAATTGGTACCGGGCCGCACAAGAAATCATTAATTATTTCCGTTTTATTTATTATCTGAGACTGAATGATCTTTTATTTTGAAAAATTACCATATCCTCTCGCTTACGTCTCGGTCACTTGAGCACCCAAATTTAAACCACAAGCAGCAAAATGAGTAAGAAACACCTTTGGAACGTTTCTTTGCTAAGGAGGAAAGGCCTAGTGAAGGACCCGTGAATTGTCTAGGAATAGATCCGCAACCCATTTGTCAACAAATCAGGTGAATCCACCATGGCTATCCAAGAAGATCAACTGCTGGAGATTGCAAATGATGGCGGCCTTTAAGGGGCTGTTCCCATATTGCATCTTTTCTAGAGTTCACGCAAGTTCGTTATTTCCAATGAAGGTGCGCACATGCGGCATGACACGCTCGTGCCTTCCAGACGCACTCAGTTGAATGAACGCCGCGAACGCGTGTGACAAGAACTGACCGATTCGCTTCATCCTTTGTATGGAATATGCACATTTCGGTTAGACTAATTATCCCAGACAAACACAAAACACCCAAACACTGCAGTGCTTATTAATTTTCTCCATAAATAAAACTTGTATCAGAGTGACAGCAATGTTTTGTCAGCTTGTCGCACATGGGGATAAATCATGTAGCCCTTAAGTTTATCTCCCTTAAAAATACCTTATAGTGTTGAAATTATAATAAATCCCAAGTTAAATCTTATAGATAGCATAATATTATGCCTTATCTGCAGTCAAATGAATCTGAAGATCAACTTGCCAGTTGCAGGCATTTAGATTCACGTACGAGATTTAAAAACTGTTTGGCAACAAAAAAATGTCAGGAATTTTTACATTTTTGAGAACATCAACTTTTTGCTGGAATATATGACATGGAAACTTAAATCACTTTGCATGATTCAGATTTTTTCCTCCCATAAATTTTGCAACTGAAAGGGAAACTCCTACATATGCAATAAAGTCCACCACTAAAATAACGGGTGAATGGATAAAAAGGGTTGGTGCTGATGCAAGCTGTTAATAAAGCTGGTCAATCGGCTTCATACATTAATGATCTCACCAGATATTCTAGAAATCCACACAGACACATGCAACAACATTTATTTTAATCTGTTCAAAATATCAAACATGTATCCTTAGACTGGATTGATTCCTAAGTTGATTTTATAGAAAATCTGATTTTAGGCATAGTAGAATAATAAAAGATCAGTATATGGAAATGGACATACTGTGAGCCTCAGAGACCTTTGTTTACTTATTCTCATGTAAAACCGCGGTGGACAACGGGCCAATCAGAGGACAAAACGAACTGTGACGAGACTCACAGGTCATGCCCTCCGCATTCGCATGTACGACTACTTTAGGTCATTCATCCAGACCTAAAGGCATGATTCAATGTTAAGAGATCAGTATTTGGAAATGGACATACCGTGAGCCTCAGAGACCATTGTTTACACATTATCATGTAAAACCGCGGTGGACAACGAGCCAATCAGAGGACAAAACGAACTGTGACGAGACTCACAGGCCATGCCCTCCGCATTCGCATGTATGACTACATTAGGTTATTCATCCAGACCTGAAGGCATAGTAGAATATTAAGAGATCAGTATATGGAAATGGACATACCGGGAGCCTCAGAGACCATTGTTTACTCATTATCATGTAATCTCCATGAGTGTAAACAACGGGCCAATTAGAGGACAAAACAAACTGTGACGATACTTATGAGCCGATGACGATACTCATACAACTACTTTAGGTCATTCATCCAGACCTGAAACATCACGAGAACCCATACTCATGTAGCTCTGAGATCATTAATATGCACGCCTCAGGCTGTGTTTGATAAGCAACAACATTTTCTAGTGAAGAAACAATGAAAGTTATTCTTTTACTGTCATTAGTAGAATAATAGTTGTGTTCATGCAGATGATATTAAGTCCTGGCTGTGTTTTCTTTGATACTATAGCTGAAAATACAACGTGATACATCTCTACCACTCACTTTTGTCAAGTTGAATTATATTTAGCCTTTGTCATCTCATGAGCAAAATAGATTAATGTTACTCTGAGTTTATATATGTCCGTGTTTGTCATATATCACGCAGTGTGTGAGAGCTGGAAGTCAGTGCAAGCTCATTAATATTCACGACATAATCCATATATGGTCAATTATGAACCTTCTGATTCTAGGGGTATGTTATGGAGTAATAAATGAGTGTACAAAATCGTTTCTGGAGATATTTTTGAACTTACTGTAGCCATAAACCAACTATGTAGACATCAGAGAACAATGTAACGTATTAAATGGAACATTTAATGTAATGCATCAGGGGGAAAAATCAATATGTGGCAATATTTTGGGTTAGTGTTGCTAATAGAATGACTATTATTGAAGTTGACACGTTGACCCATTTAAACAGCCATTGTTTGGGTTGTTCCAAACGATATTTTAATATTATCAAATTAAAATGTTTTCATGAACTATTCAGTGACCCCTATTTCTTAACATTGTTTGTCTCGAAATGATTGATGAATTGAAACAACAGGAGTGTGTTTCCTCCCTCTTTGCCAGCCTGCAGAGACTGGCTAAAGAGACAGGTCACATTAGGCAGCCTGAACAGATGTAGAGACAGCGCAGTTAGAGAGTAGGAAATCTGGCAGCCAGAACTGGTCTGGGGACTGGGGAATACGACTCTATAATAGCTGGTCCTGGGTCAGAGAGCGCTCGCTGCTCCTGTCCTCCTGTGTGTTAACTAACAGTCACCAGTCCCATTGCCAATGACCAGAGAAGAGGAGAATTAGAGCTGAGATGTGCAAACCTTTCACCTCTTCACCTCAAACATGCACTCATCAGCACAAACGCAAGATGCAGGATTGCATGACTGTCTTCAGGGTGTTGGAATGTGCTGCACTTTTGCATTTTTTGTTTTTAATTTTGTGGTTAATCAGAATCAGCATCTCATAGCTTAAAGGAATATTTTACCCCATTAATAATAATAATAATAATAATAATAATAATAATAATAATAATAATAATAATAATAATAATAATAATAATAATAATAATTATTATGTCACATTTTATTGTATTAACAAACCATAAATTATGGTTTTGGCTCAATAAACTCCTAATTTACTGTTTATTAGCAGTTATTAAGGTAGAAGTTGGATTTAGGTATTGAGTAGGATTAGGAATGTAGAATAAGATCATGCAGAATATGTGCTTTGTAAGTAATAATAAATAGCCAGCATCTTAATAATAGGCAGGTAATAAGCCACAAGTTAATAGTGAGAATTGGTCCCTACTACTACTACTACTACTACTACTACTACTAATAATATTAATAATAATAATAATAATAATAATAATAATAATAATAATAATAATAATAATGATTATTATTATTATTATTATTATTATTATTATTATTATTATTATTATTATTATTATTATTGTTGTTGTTGTTGTTGTTGTTGTTGTTGTAGTTGTAGTTGTTGTTGTTGTTTGCTTACTGCAATAGTCCTGAGGTTATGTCTTTACTTTCCATATACATAACCGTAATCATCTGACTTTATTTTAAATGTGCAATTCATGTGATACTCTTTCATTTCAGCATACTTGTTTTCAAAACCTCCTGCCTGCAATCATTTGGGCATCATGTAGAGTCATTGTAATCTTCCAAACTTGAAAACACTGAAAATGCAGCATAGCCGTAAATGCAAGTAAATTAGGCAGTTCAAACAGGTTCCTATTGGATACTTCACAAGACTGAACACACACACACACACACACACACACACACACACACACACACACACACACACACACGTTTGTTTTTGTGAAAAGGGGGTATATTACATAGGCTTCCATTCATTTTATACAGATCAAACCTTATATTATATTGCCCTCACCCCACCCTACCGCTAAACCCAACCATCACAGGAGACAGTGTACAGCTTTACTCCCCGAAAAAACTCATCCTGTGTGATTTATAAGCTTTTTGAGAAGTGAGGACGTCACCAATGTCCTCATATTTCACCTGCTTTTTGTAATACCCGTGTCATACCCATGTCATTATACATTATACAGATTTGTGTCCTGATATGTCACAAAAACACGTACACACACACACACACACACACACACACACACACAAAATAACATAAATAAATAAAAAAAATATTGAGGATGTAAACACAAAACTGATCCTCATATTTGTGTGTGGATTATGATAGGAACTTAATTTTATGTCTTTGTTCCTGTCTGAATGGTTAATCACCACATAATCACTGCATTACAAATAGCACAGCTGAAAAATATAGAAGCTTACATACTTTTCCCATCTATAAAAGAGAATCTCAGTTTGTAATATATTATTACTTACAATAACATTATTATTATTATTATTATTATTATTATTATTATTATTATTATTATTATTAATATTATGTAAAGGGTAACTTTTTTTGAGGTTGAGTAATTTGTCCATCCACTTAATCACCCAAAACTGATGGTTTATCAACATTCACAAATGAGTGAATGAATGAATGTTTAGTGGTTTAATCCAAGATTTAAATCACGTTAAATGAACAGATTTATTCTAAAGATTTTGTATTTTATTTACATATTAATGAGCAAACACTATTTGCAATGCTGTTTGCATTTTCAGAACTGATTGATTGATTGATTGATTGATTGATTGATTGATTGATTGATTGATTGATTGATTGATTGATTGATTGATTGATTGATCGATTGATCGATCGATCGATCGATCGATCGATTTGATTTAATAAGGATGCAAGAGCAAATGAAAATATAATAATGAGAAAGTACAATTGAGGTGTATTATTTATTTATTTATTTTGAGAGTTTTGGGTGAAAATAATCTCAGATTTTACACACAAATATTCTTATTTATGTTCCAAAGATTTTACAATGTTTAGAATGACAAGATTTTTTTCAAGGGTTGACTTAACTATCAAATGCGAAGTGTGTCATTTTGAATATGCAAAAATGTTGACTTTATGAATTAAAACTTAAACTGTTTTCCCCAAAGACAATTATGCTGGGCAACATTTCTGTTGGAGTAATTCTTTTAACATTTTGCCACCATCTTTAGATCGAAAACTCATTATTATCTCATTACTAATTATTATTATTATTATTATTTTTATTATTATTTTTGCAGTCCACTTTCTCTAGGTATCATTATTAACTCATCGGACACTCCTTGTGTCCAGTGCTTGATCTTTGAGGCGCGTTTGAATCATTTGCAACGGCTGTATTCTCAGACAGCTCCCTGTCCCTGCTCTTCCTGCGGGGGCCAGCGCTTCGGTCAGCATCATTAATGAAGGGTGCCTTTAAGAAGTCTCCAGCGAGCAGCCAGGCATTACAGATTAGGTCAGTGGAACGGCTAGCGGGTTGAGCATGATGGATGAGGGGGAGAATGAGTTTCTGCCGTGCAGTATTGTGAAATCTTTTCATTGTCACCGACGGGCCTATGAGCTTCTGACGAATGAGGGAGCAAGTGTCAGAAACGCCCTTCCCCTGCTCCCCGCAACGCTTTTAATATCTCCCGGAGCTGCCGCCAAAGTATTGATAAAAGTAAAGTGTAAAAATAGCCTCGGCCGCGCGAGGAGAAGGGCCAGAGAGCTGCAGAGATGATTAAACAAGGGCGCTGTTGTGCTTCCGAGGGCTCGCTTTCTGTAAACAGCCGAGCTCCAGCGACTGGACTTCCCGCTTCCAGAGCAAGAGAGGGAGCCTCTTTATGGGAAGCGTTTGTGACCGGGGTGACAGCTCGGCTTGATGGATGGCCTGCCTCCATCTGGTTGCAGTGCATGTAATAAATTTCCATGCTCATGTTTGACCTCTCTCACTTACCAGACACATCTTTCACTTTTGGGACGTCCAAGAGGGACTCACAATTACAAGGCGAGATGCCGCCAGGGCGCAGGGATAGTGCTGTTTATGGGCCCCAGCCCAAGGGCAAAGAGTCAAAAAAAATAGATAGCTGTAAACAATGCCTCGCGCCGCCAGGAGAATTCTTCTGCATTCAATAACCTTTCACACCTACTCGAATCCTGGAGTCGAGCGCTAGCATCTAGAGCTCCAGCATGTGGAGCTCAGATGGTTAATGCTTCAAAGGTTAGCAGCTCTACACGCCGGCTGTGTCATAACACTGCACTGAAATGTGGCAGATCGACAGCTTTTAAGAAGTCAAGTTTGTTCAAATGGATCAGGATTATTTACAGCTCTAGCAGAAGCCAAATACTGGGCTGAAACACTTTGGTTTAGTAGGTTGACCGCTCTGCAGCTGCGTTCAAGCACCTAAACTATTTCCTGTTTTCAGAGGTCATGCCAGGAAAATAAATGGCAATGCATAGATGTAGATAGATGTGTTTTGCATTTCATACTCTTAATTTGTTCTAATAGAGGCACAGTGGTGTAGTGGGTAGCTCTGTCGCCTCACAGCAAGAAGGTCACTGGTTTGAGTCCCGGCTGAGTCAGTTGGCATTTTTGTGTGCAGTCTGCATGTTCTCCCCGGGTTCACATGGGTTTCCTCCAGGTGCTCCGGTTTCCCCCACAAGTCCTAAGACATGCACTATAGGTGAATTTGGTAAGCTAAATTGTTTATAGTGTATGTGTGTAAGTTCTAGTTCTCCAGGTTGGGGGTCGAGCATTGGGCTAACAACCCACCTTGTAAAAATTAGATGTTACGAAACACCAACATGGTGCAGCTAAATATCGTCTTTGATATAAACAACCCTAGGAGTAAGTAATACATACGTACATGTATCATTGTATTGTGATTTTTATGGCACTTGAACAAAAAATTTCATTTAATTAATGTATGTTTTGTTTTTGTTTTTTACTGTAAATTACTAAAATGTTTGTGGTTTTATGTATTTTTTAAGTACTGTATATATGTGTACAGTATGTGGAAATTATAGAGATCTAAACTGTTATAGATTATTAGCAATGCGTAGTAGAGCTGCACGATTCTGGCTAAAATGAGAATCATGATTTTTTGCTTAAAATAAAGATCACAATTTTCTCACGATTCTGTAGATGTAAAATAAAGGTTAATATGAGTCGGCTATTATTATTCTTATTCTCAAACATATGATAAAAAACAATAATAATATTATGTGTAGGTCTACTGGTTAAAATGCTAAATTTTTATAGACTTTGAATGGTGGACTTGAACAGACTAAATTTGTCCTGGTCATTAATGCAAAGTGATGCCATCAGAATACAACTATTCATAAATCTGATATTGAATTATTATGTTTGAGACATATGCTTGCAATATGTCATTGACAACATTATTAGACCATTTATTTACTGGTAAACTCAGACATTTGTCATTATCAGATTCCCTCTTGCATTATATTCAACATTATATAGGCTAGAGTATACTGACACTGTTAAACATTTATTCTCATGCACAACTCTCTGTGTTCACTATGAAAGAAAAACATAAATGCTTGTCGTAATCATAACTCTAAAATGCGATATGATTATTTAAATGATGTGCGTGCTTTCGGTTTCATTTTCACTACAAAGTGGTGCTCATACTCAGCGCAGCTCCCAAATGATCACTCTGTGCCACAAACTGAATGTTATTTACAACTTTATTACCTGTTATTCACAGCCTATGCAGGTTCTGTCTACTAAAGTAGCCGCGCGTGCGTCTATCATAGGGCGCGCGCCCGCCCTCTCTGTTAACAGCACATGAAGACAAAAATTGTATTTTTGGGTAAATTATACCTTATAAATACAGTATGTGACTCTTTCAACATCATTTGGAGGTGTCTATGTCACTGAGCAACGTATGTAAAGCAATGTGAACACTTGTGCAGCCGCCTTTGCTTCTCTCCTGAACTTGAAAAAATAATTGGCAGAATCGTAGAAATTAAGATCGTCTAGGGGGTCGAATCAAGATCGTGATCTTTTTCCGATTAATCGTGCAGCTCTAATGCATAGTATAATATTTGGTGGTTCTGTATTTCAAACTATACACATATTTGATTATGTAGAATACGCTCTCAGATGTAAAGGTACAGTGGTACCTAAATGGTGCATATTATGGCTGTTTGGTTCGGTACACTTTTATGGCCGTTTCCACTGTCAAATGGTACCTAAAAGTGAACCGTACTGTACCACTTTTTAGGCACCCTTTGCACAGGGGATCTAGCACGGTAAAAGTGTACCAAAAGACGGAGCTAGATGTGAAGCTGAACGCTATTGGTTTACAGAGAAACGTCCCTCGCGCATACACAAGCGAAGAATGAAAACAAAGGAAGCGCCGTTTTTAAATAGACAGCCGAGACATTACACCGTAATAATATATACATATAATAATGAGCCATGGTCGACCCGAGCTCAGCGAAACCTTGTCGTTGTCTTGATGTACAGCCACAAAGCCAAGAAGAACAAAATCTGCCGTGTCCTGTTTTTGTTTTACGCGAGAGTGAAGCTCGAAAAAACAAAAGAGTGCGAATGATTCTTTCACCAACCTAAAAGATGAACAAACTGCCATGTTTAACTATTATCGTCACTTTTTGGACTATGACAGAATTACTTTCTAACAAGAGGTTACATGTGCTGGTGAAGATTAAAGATGCAGATGAGAGGTTTGCGCTGACTGTGGGCTATATGTTGCATGTCGTTTTTGAACCCAAATAAGGACTAAATGTATGCTGTGTGTAGTTTTTCTGTAAATGGTAACATCTGAGACTGTAAGGGTCTGTATGTGTTCATATATGTTGCATTTATTTATTTATTTATTTAATTATATTTTATAAAACTGCAGACGTTACAGTAGGCTATTTCACCCCAATCATTGATCTGCAGTTATAATCATATCCTGTTCATAGAAAGATTAGTAATGAACATTTATACACAAGTATTTATGTGTATAAAGCATCTGTTTTGTAAGAAGTGCTTCTCATATGATATGTGAGTGACTGGTACAGCTTTATTTTGACATTTCCTCAAGCAAGAATGACGTCGACTGAAAGGTGACCCGTACTGTACTGTACCAATCAGTGGAAACAAGCTATTAGTACCCAAATGTACCTAAACAAAAGTTCCTTTTAAGTACCATTATGGACCCTTCAAGAACAAATATGTACTTTTGAAAAGGTACTGCCCCAGTGACAGCTCCTGTACCTTTATTTCTGAGAGTGTTTGTAGTGTATATATTATATTTTGCAATTGTACATAACTATAAAATACAAACTTATTATGTGGTGACCGTTTATAAAAAGGGAAGCAAGATGAAGGAAACTGAGTTTGTGAAATTACAATTTAAAATACATTTAAATACAATGTTTATTTTATTTTAAAATATATTATGACCCATCTAGCTTTCAATATTATGAAATGGTAATTTTATCATCCATAAATATAAACCATTTAAAATTCTGAAGACCTAAAGTTCTAGTATGCACTTTCTCTTTAAGTGCACAAGCCATAACTCTTTAGCCTATACATTTGCAGTCACAAACTGAAGTTTTGCATAGATGACCATCTCTCGGCATGCACAAATGTTACTGAAATGCCCTTAAAAGTAGCACAGCACGTTAAGCAGCAGGGCTTTTCGGTAATAGAAACAGATAGCTGGCCATTGGATTTTAATAAAGCGGGATAATAATGAGGGTACGAGTGGAGTGAATTGTAAAGGAGGCTAATGAAGTGCCTATGTGGGCAGTATGTGCAAAATAACCTATAACCTATTAAGAAACAGTCTAACGCACTGGGCTCCAGTCAGAGCCCCTGATTGAATTAGTAGGCTCTTTAATTACTGAGCATCTTAGATGGGAGCTTTGAATTTAATTGAACTTTTTCATGGCCCCTGCTCACCCAGCCAAACAATTTGTTCAGAAAAAAAAATTGAATTAACAACCAACCCTCTTTTTTCCCCCCTTCTTCTTTTTGCATTGCTTATTATAACATTAGGAAAGTCCCTGGAGTTTCCAGGCTGTAAGAAACGAAATCGCATAACATTATTCACAATAACGCATATGTTATAATCGCAAAGAACTTACTTAAAATTCAATCCACTTTGGCGTCATTATCATGTATCAACATAATAAATGAGCCCTTCAGAGCATGGTAATTATAATTTGATAAATCATCAGCAGAAAATTAACTGGATGTCAAAACATTCATTGGAAAGGGTGATGAATCGAGGATGATTGTGGTGATGAATTGTGTTAATCTGCGCAGTATGAAGCCAGCGAAATGGCTAAGCAGCCCAAGATGGATGGGGCATGGAAGCAGCAAGGTCAGGACACAGCACTGCAGAACGGAGGGAGGGAGGGAGGGAGGGAAAAGGGGAGAGATGGAGAGAAAGAAAGAGAGAGAGAGAGAGAGAGACACTGGCTGGCTGAGCTTTACCTTCCTGCACATTTTACCACAGTTTTTCACCCTTGGTATCGGGCAGACAGATTTTTCTCCTTTTTTTCTCTCCTGTGTGACTGTGCTTTTAATCTTTGCCTTCACGGAGTACAAATATGGTCCTCGGTTAAAACAATGGAAGGTGTTTAACTTTTGCTCCATGCTATTACCAGTTAGTTTCTGGGTAAAATAAAAGCTGTGGGAAGCTTTAACCTTGGCGCTTTCCCTAAAGCATGACTTTAATCGTACATTTTTCAATACCTGTCAATGGTTGGTAACTTTAAAAAAAATGTTTATAGAAGTATTTATTAATGACATTTGTTTAATGTTATTGTATAATTATAAATGTTATTATTTATGTTAAAATGTTAAAATATTATTATATTTTACTAAATGCAATCATTTAATTTAATAATAATATTTAAAAATGTAGTGAAATATCATGTTATTATTATTATTATTATAACCTTTTTTTAGCAGGAAAGACACATTGAGATTAAAAATGGGTTTTACTAGTAAGAAAGTTTATAGTGTTAATACTAGTAAGAAATACTTCATCATAGTATATGATTTATATCAGTTTTATTTGATTAAAAATAAACAAATGCCTGCACTGTAAAAAAAAAAATAAGCCAGTACAACAAAAAATATATATATAATTCTTATTTCCTTTCACTTTTTCTTGTTCACTCAACTTTTGAAAACATCAGCTGCACTGACCTAAAATTATTTGTCATTAATACAAACAACATTTAGTTGGGTTAACATAAGATTATGAGTTTTCTGGAGAGGTGAACTACTTTGTAAAAAATGTTTTAAGTTGTGCCAACTGAACATTTTTTTGTCTGCTGAACTGGAATTCCTGAAGTTGAGTGAACAAAAAAACCTCATAATCTTTATTTCCTTTCGTTTTTTCTTGTTTACTCAATTTTTGAGAACATCAGTTGCACTGACCTAAAATGCCTGAGGTTGAGTGAACAAAAAAACTCTTTTGGAAATTGGTATTAAGAAATAATACATTATCAGAACAAACAAACAGTTCAATTGAAGAAGAAAAAAAAAAAACTAAAACAGAGACTGTTAACAAAACATTTATTAAACATAGAATTAGAAACAGGAGGGACAACAATAACGGTAAACAAGACTAGGATCAAAACATGGCAGGACAAACAAGGACACATGCTTTGTAAAAACAAGACTCAGCAAAGAGTCTGTGTAAATGAGGTGTCTTTATAGTCCCAGTAATCAGTCCATCATGGGCTTCCAGCTGTGTGCGTGTAATCAGGAGGAACCAGAAACTGATTTCAATCATTTAAATTATAGTTTGAGCATTTGATTTGTCATTTAAATATTACAGGATTTTACTAAGTTGTTCATGAAAATTAAATATCAAATACATTTGAATGCATTTTGATTTATTATTTGATAATTTGAGCATTTGATTTATCATTTGGGTAGTTGTTTTAAAAGTTTGATTCATTATTTAATCTTTTTAGGCTTTTGAATTTTCATTTTCATTTTGTTAGGAAAAAAAACTCCCATATAGATATATACATAACAGTTAAATACAAATTAACAGTCCACATGTGCTAAGCATTTCTTTTTTTAGAGCAAACTAGGTAAATGTGAGATGAAAATCCACATTAAAAGTGTGACAGTAATGACATTAATGTTATTATTGGTGTTACACAAATTTTTGTCGTTGTTGTTAGGGTTAGAAATACTGCAACCCTTATTTTTTCAAGTGAGGAGGTCTGAGATTAACTCAAAAAGTTGAAAGTAACAAACTGGCAGAAACTTTTGAATGAACTTTTGATTTAGGTTAAGTAAACGTGTTAAATGCAGATATTTTTACAGATTTTTGCCAAACCAACAACAACAAAAAACAAACAAACAAGTAATTTCAACTTTTGTTAAGTTGGATTTTTTACAGTGTAAAGAACACTGTTATCGTAAGCTGCTTGCTTAAAAATAACTTTTTGCATCTCATTACATATTTACTGTATATACTCACTACACAGTCTTTGTGAATCCTGCTAAACAATATCTCATTCTCAGCCATTTTTTTTACTTTATAAACAAGTTACCACCCAAATACAGAGACTACTAATGCTTACCAACACAAATTATTACTCTCATTTGACATTTAACAAGCACATTACAACACTTAACAAGTGTTAATTTTTCATAGACTCCTGAAATATTTATTGGAAAAATCCTGGAATCTAACTTTTATTTGGTTATTATTTGGCTTTAATGAAAAAAGTATGTTGTAATGAAAGTCAATGAAGTTACCATACTGTATATGATTCTTCGCCCAATAAAGAGTTAAGCAATACACAGCCAATAATAGTGTCCACCTGGCCAAATTAGCATGTAAATCATGATTTAGGTTCGCATGGTTGATATCGGCCTCTTTGTTCGACCTCCCGGCCCTACAGGTCACTTTCAAATGCAGTAAATCCATCAACTGGAGCAATAGGTGCTCTCCTTGCCAAGACCTAATGGGGAATGACCTGCAATCTTGATTTCCCACCGTTTGTATGTCAGACCCAGCAGTTATCATCGATTTGTGTGTGTACACAGCAATAAAACACATATTTCCACTGGACTGAGCCGCTGGATTATCCATGGTGAATATTGATATGAAGAACAGTTGCGAGAACCATTGTTCTGAACTCCATGCATTTCTGTTGATATTAAGCCAATTAAATCATAGCGTGTTGTTCTAGAGCTGTAGATCGATATGCCATTGGTTTCAAGGCCAGGAATTCTTCCACTTATTTGTTTTTTTTTTCTCCTAAATAAACATGAGCGGTAATAAATCCGAGCTGAATAAGGCAAGTGTTGTTTTTAGGGCCATATCTTGCCACAGGCCGTTTGTTTATCGCATAAATGGATGCAGTCCACTCACTGAGGTCGAATAGCGCAGTATTTTTCTGTAGGCCACATGTATTGATGGGTGTCGAAGAGCAGAGCTGTCCAGTGCAGCGCTGCTGTTTATATCTAAAGTCAGCCTGCGATCACTCTCTCATCAGACTCATCAGAAACTTCCTCCAAATGGTGGAAAACTGCCTGTTTTAATCTTCGCTCAACTCGAACCTTCACAACACCCACTCTGTGTGTTTAACATCACTCAGCAGTCAACGGAAATTAAGCTGAGGAGCGCATTTCATGAATTGTCAGAGATTGCCCTACTTTCCCACTTCATAAGCAGGCTTTTTAGTTGATGAGCTGTGACATAAAAGCGTACTTGTGGCATAGTTCATTCACAAAGAAAATAAAAACACTTTAGACCAACCTTTTGACATTTCAGACCGTATGCTCTTGAACAAAAGACATTTTGAAATATCTCCTTACATAGTTTGGCTACGTTCATACTGCAGGCCAATGTAGCCCAATTTTTTTTGTCCATATGTGACACTCAGATCCTGTTTTGGTTTGACAGTGTGAATAGTTCAAACCACATTGAATCTGAACTTTTCAATTCCAATTTGTACCACTTTCTTATATGGTGTTAAATACAATATAGATCTGATGTTTTGCATTATGACCGTATCGTAAACAGTTGTCTGAATCCATGAGACTTTTACATAATTTTCAATCGACACAGTGTCACAGCCTTGGCTTAAAACGTTCAGTATATCATGTGATCAGCTGCTAAATTCAAATCTGCTTTTCCGTGATGGCTGGTGCTTAGCTAGAAAAAGACACGTGCCATGTGCAACTTACATTATCAATCTGAAATACACATTAGTAATAGCAAAACATTTATAATTCATAAAATGCACTGCTCTTGTCTGCGGAATTGCAATAATAATCATATTAAACATAACCTGATGTGCTGTAGTTACACAATACACTGTTAACAACCTCCTATAGAATCTAGAGTAACTTATGGGTTTGCCAGTAACTTACTGTAAATCAATTAGAGCAAAAAATACTGCATTTACATTTAATATTTAATAATTCCTTACATTTATATAGCGCTTTTCTGGACACTCAAAGAGCTTTACACATTGAAGAGAATCTCCTCATCCACCACCCCAAAACCATTTTTAATGACCACAGAGAGTGAGGACCTCAGTTTAAACGTCTCATCCGAAAGACGGCGTTCACCGAGCGGTATCACCGAGCGGAGTCCCCTTCACTATACTGGGGCGTTAGGACCCACACAGACCGCAGGTTGAGTGCCCCCTGCTGGCATCACTAACACCACTTCCAACAGCAACCTAGCTTTCCTGTGTGATCTCCTATCCAGGTACTGACCCTGCTTAGCTTCAGTGGGAGACCATGTGAGAGGTACTGTGAGCTAGCTGCAGGTATTTACATTCCTGTATAGCTTTACTGTTAAAATATACAGTAATTTTCACAATGCAACTTTAAAATACAGTAAAATACTGCATAGCTGTCCTACAGTAAAATACAGTTCATATTACAGTGTAATTTACAAAACGGTTAACAGTGTACAGTATATACACATTGTGTACATAATTAGAAAGTTTACACTGTATGTAGTTGTACTTTGGCGCATACAAGTCAGTATAGGACCATGATCAGTTCACACTGGTAATCTGATATTTGCCACAATTAAAACAACAATGTGAACAGCTATGCAAAAAAAAAAAAGAAGAAGAACACTAAGTCTCGCAGTGTGAACATAGCCTGAAATAGGGTATAACAGATCCAATATAATGACACACATGCATTATCTTCCCCAACTGTATACTTTGGCAAACATCAACATTTTGTGAATTTCTATTTTTTTGCTTCTTCATTTTTATTTAATTTAATTATTATTATTATTATTTTTTTATGCATATGTGTGTGCGCTTCTTGCATGACCTGTTTGTCAGTTGACATGAAAGAGAACTTAACTGCGTGTAAAATACTAGAGTAATTTTACTGTCTCACTGTACCTAAATATTAAATATTTTCTCCTTTTACATTGTTTTTTCTTCCATCTTTTGCACATAATCTTTAATAATAAGAATAATATTTATTAAAACAATATTTTTAATAATTATTTTGCTCGGAACTGTAGTTGCATGAAACAAAAAAAAAAATGTCTAGGATGTTTATTTTTGAGTGACTGGTCTTTTTAAGCGCTTATGGTTGTATAATGTAGTGTGGGCTCGTTGTTTCTGCAAGTCCTATAGCTTCTGTACAAAGAAATTAGAGTAAGCATTTGCAGGACAAAAACACAAATGCTTGCAAATCCAACCAAATGGAAGCACTTCTTTTCATTATTTACAGAGCCTACTGATTCTTATTGTAGTAATGAATGTCTTTTCAACAAAGAAAAAATGATAATTACTCATCACCGGGTTTGAAATGTGACAAATCAGACAATGTTACTTTTATTGAATTCAATTATCAAGTTGAAAATGGGTTTATTCATTATTTGTTTCTTTATTTTGCGTGTGGAGAAATGGATGTGTCATTATCTTATACTCTGCGTGTCAGTTGTTTGATGGCAGCTCGACTAATTGGTAACAAAATAAATGAACGCATGCATTTAAAGTGGCATCCTGGTGCATTTACTGAGGATTTATGGTAAATGTGAGCTTCGTTTCATAATGACAATAGCGTTTACATGTGGTATTAACATCTGTCTCGGGTGGTCAGTCACGATGCATCTGGTATTTACATGCGTCTCAGATTCGTCTCACGGGACCACTTGTGATCAGATATCCTCAAGAGAAAGGCTTTTGTGACTCCATACATCACAGAAACCACAATAAAACAAGAGTGTTGCTGTCAAATGTACTTGCATATATTTAATTTACAATAATTATTTGTCACTGCATACTAATGATTCTTGTGAATCTGCATATAACTGGTAAAGATTACATTTTATTTCACAAAGTAGGTGATTGAAGGTGACTAAGTGATACTTACTTGACACTGTTTTCAACTAAAAACTGGAAACTTTTGGGGGGTTCATTTAAACAAGAATAATGTGTTGGGGGGCCTGAAAATCCAAATGAGGTTGAAAGTGTGTTATCATTCCAGTTTAAACTACTAAGATGTGTTTTGTGAAAACAATGGTGCCATCAATGGTGTGTTCAGTCTATGTACAGTTGAACCAGAAGTTTACATACACTCTAGAAAAAGGAACATAGCCATTTAAAAAAAAAAAATGTCAGATGGTAAATCATACTAACCGTTTACTATTTTAGGTCCGTTCGGATTACCTAAATCATTTACATTTGCTAAATGCCAGAATAATGAGAGAATTTTTTATTAATTTCTAGACAGTCTAAAGTTTACATACATTTCCTTGGTATTTTTTTTAGCTTTTCTTTTAAACTGTATAACTGGTCAAATGTTTTGGGTATCCTTCCACAAGCTTCTCACAATAGTTTGCAGGAATTTTGGCCCATTCCTCCTAACAGAATTGGTGTAACTGAGTTAGATTTGTAGGCTGTTTTGTTCGCACAAGCTTTTTCAACTCTGCCCACAAATTTTCTATAGGATTGAGTCAGGGCTTTGTGATGGCCACTCCAAAACATTCACTCTGTTGTCCTTAAAGCACATTTTACCTAATTTGGCAGTATGCTTAGGGTCATGGTCTGTTTGGAAGACCAATTTGTGGCCAAGTTTTAATTTCCTGGCTGATGTCTTGAGATGTTGCTTCAGTATTTCTACATAATGTTTTTTCTTCATGATGCCATCTATGCTGTGAAGTGGACCAGTCCCTCCTGCAGCAAAACAGCCCCACAACATGATGCTGCCGCCCCTATACTTCAAAGTTGGGATGGTGTTCCTAAGCTTGTAAGCTTTCCCCTTTGTCTTTCAAATGTAACACTGGTCATTATGGCCAAACAGTTCAATCTTAGTTCCATCAGACCACAGGACATGTCTCCAAAAATGTGTCTTTTTCCCAGTATAATTTATCAAATTGTAATCTGGCTTTTTTGTTGATTCTGGCTTATTGATTTGCCCATGTTGTCACACAAGGAAGCAGTGTGTTTGAGGCTTTCCTTAAATACTATTCTACAGTTGTGCCTCCAATTAACTCAAATGTTGTCAATTAGACAATCAGAAACTTCCAAAATCTTGACACCATCATCTGAGCTTTTCAGAGGCATAATAATCTTATTGTATGTAAACTTGACTTTCAAGAAAAGTTATAACAATTTCTCAAAAAATATCTCCCTCATTATTCTATTAAAACAAATTTGATAATCCTAACTTACCTAAAAGAGAAAAGTTTAGTCACATTAACATCTGACTTTTTTTTAAAATGGTTATGTGCCTTTTTATACAGTGTATGTAAACTTCTGGTTTGAACTGTATGTGAGCAGAGGTATATTGCTTCTTAAAGTGACATTGTCGTCTTCTGGCCATGCGTACATATACTGTTTAGTACTGTAGATGGGTTTTGACGTGTGATCTGTCATACAGTTCCAAATTTAAATTAGTTTTTGTTAATGTATGAATTAAGTGAAACATCTGAGTTTTTAGATGTTTTTTGTGTATCTGTGTAAATAAGAGCATTAATTGTTGACATTGTTGTCATCTGTTTGTTTGTCTAAAGTCTCAGTCAGATTATGTGTTTATTTTTCAATATTGGCATGATTTGCTTGATGTAGTGTGCCATTGGGTTTCTTAAATGACCAATGGGTATACGGATGCAAGATTAGTTTATTAAAATATTGCAAGATTAGTCTAGTGCGGGGGTGTCCAAACTCGGTCCTGGAGGGACGGCGTCCTGGGTAGGGTTGCACCAGCTGTTTGTAAGTTCTTTCTTAAACTGGAACGTAAAGTCCACTCTAGGGGCTTAGTAACTACTAGCTTGTTTGTAACTAAATTTGTTCTCAGTTTGGGTGCACCACATTTTCTTAGAGCAAACCGTATTTAGTAGGTTGTAAGCATATATATATATTCTACATATGATAGAGAAAAGAGCAGTAAGAAAAACTCAGTCATGAATAAATTCTCATTTTAATTACAATTAACAAAAAACACTCCTCGATAGAAAATTAAACTCTTCTCTCACAAACCAAAAAAAAATGCAAGATTTGGGAGGAAATTAAGGCTGTGAGTAGAGGGAGATCATTCTTCAATATGAGCGCAAGGTCATCAGTGTAAAATTATCTTGCGGTCATCTCTACCTATCTTTTTTACCGTTATGCATAGGGGAGGCAGACGTAAATATTTAGTTGGAACGTAGTGTTCAGCGGTGCAACACAAACATTTTTAGTAATGTGTAAATTGTAACTTAGTGTCCCTTTAAGTCCCAACTAGGCTATGTTTTAACATACGCACTAGAGATGCGCGGATCAGCTCAAATGTCATCCGAATCCGCTCCTTCATTCTAATCATCCACCCGCCACCCGCCCGCACATATTATTTTATCTGATATATATATCCGCACCCGACCCGCACCCGATTGCCACTTTAATAATACTAATTCTTTGTTTTAAGCATGGTGATAGGTGTAACTTTCTCTGCAATGTCCGGCGGCAGAGTAACAGCTCGTTAATTCATGCTCGAGCAAATGATGAGACGGACAAAAGTACTCGATGCATGCCCTTTTTTTACTTATTTCAGTGTTTTCAGGTTCACCGTGCAAAACAGCTCCCGGGTGGAATTACTGAGGTAAACATAAAACAAAACCGGATAAAACTTTCTCCCTCTAATTCACCGCACGCACAACACACAGCGAGAGCTCACATCACACAGCATCCGTGTCGAACTACACTACCCACAATGCCCCTCGCTATGGACTACAACTCCCGTAAAAGCAGTGCTAAAAGCGGCCACACTATTTCCTCTCTCCTGCAACTTAGGTCACAGTGGATCGTTCGTTATTAACAGCAGATTCAGCTTTTACATATACAGGAAAAAGAGAACAAAAACAGCGTCACTTCAGCCTAAACAGCAGCTATGTTGTGTGTACTTGGCCCTTTTCTTAACACTGTGCAAAAACAGAATAGCATCTACTGTGCCTGGATTCGGGCGATTCCAACTCGCCTCCAAAACACGGCTGGCTGCACTAAATGAGCGCTCGCGCGAACCGCTTGTTGCAGGAATGCACAAGCTTCTCCTTGCAAGGCGCTGCAGTCGTGTAAATAAGCGATCTTGTTTCTCCCAGAACGATAGCAGATTTCCCTCTGATGACTCCTCTAACTGAAGTTAGCACAGTACTCTTGCATTTCATCCATTATTTTGGGCGTCTCTCATCTTCACATTCTGCGAAGTCCACTCTGCTTTTTTGCTGGTCAACTGCTATGACCCGCTACATCCACCCGCGACCCACCCGCAATTAATCATAATGTATTTTTTTATTACCCGACCCGCCCGACCCGCGGATTATCCGCAGCGCCCGCGGATTTAACCGCCATCCGCGCATCACTAATACGCACTGCTGGTGCAACCGGCCCCTGCAGATTTTAGCTCCAACTTGCCTCAACACACCTGCAAGGATGTTTCTTGAGAACCTAGCAAGAGCTTGATTAGCTAGCCCAGGTATGTCTGACTGTGGTTGAAACTAAACTTTGCAGGACACCGACCCTCCAAGATTGAGTTTGGAGTTGGACACCCCTGGTCTAGTGTGTCAACTGATGCTATGTTTGCAACACTTTGTGACATTGGCATAGAAAGTCTAGCTTATTTTATTTTTTTACCCCATCATCCATGATGTGTCCTGTCACATGGGTGATGTTGAGCAATAGGATACACAGCTTTTAAAATGACAAAAGGAAAGACATAGGTTTGTGCTGCTAGGTGAACATGAAATAGAATTATTGTGTAAACTAATAAATCACTTATTAAGTTCTCATTCACAATGCAGTGTGGGTAATTTTATATTATTGTTTCTTTAAAGGTAACTGGCTGTCCACTGGAAATTTTATTGTCATTTTAAAATTACATAACGTTAGCATATGTGAGGGCAGGGCTGCGGTAAAGTCTAGATAGGATACACGTGTGCGATATGCACCTCAATATAGCAGCATTTTTATGACACTGTATAACAATAATTAATATTTTTACAGTACTGTGCAGTTGGGTTTAGGGTGAAGGTAGGGGTAGACGTTTTATAAATACAATTTATTGGGTAGTTTAATAGATAACATAAATAATACTCTGTACAACTACTGTTTTTACATTACTATGACGGTTAAGGTTGGGGTGGGGGTAGACGTTAATAAAACACAATTATTGGAAATTGTAATAAATAATATAAATCACTTTCGTTAACTTCCGGCCGCAACCATATCTGATCTAGCAACAACTTAGGTCTGCTTTGTTTACAGCCGTTGCATGGGAACCACTTCGAAAGCTTCAAAAGCACCTCTTGAGGGCACAGAATTTAACTGCTTGTCTACTGTTTTTATTCAGAAAACACACATACAAATATATGGGAAACTGTCCTCTGTGGGAAACACTTGATAGGTGTAGACTTTTATAATGTTTGCAGCTTCTTGATGACAAAATGCATGTCACAAATGTCACATGATTAAGCAATGTGTAGTCTGACACGTTTGGTACTCTCCACATGTCAAAATTGTATACAGACGAAATTGTCACGATCATCAGCTATCCACTCCTGGCAAATCGCTCGTGAACTACATATGTCACATTAATGAACTACAAGTCCCATCATGCTGTTTTACACACACCAGTTATCGATCACCACTGATAACACCAGCCTGATCTCACGAGGAAACGTAAGTATTTTAAGTTTTGTCAGTTTAGTGGCTAGTGGCTAGTTCAGTCGTACGAAAATGTACGATTTTAAAAAGGAGGCGTGGCACCTAACCCCACCCCTAACCCCAGTCGTCATTGGGTGATGAGCAAATCGTACTAATTTGTACTAATTAGTTTGTACGAATTCATACGAATTAGCCAATAAATCAAAAAGTTACGAATTGCTGTGAGATTGCGATCACACGCAGCTGAAACATTGCTGATCATTCGGACTATTTATACACCACACATACACCAGTTCATTGCTGAGTCTTTGTTTGTTGTTGTTGCGATGTCCTAGCTTTTCTTTGTTTTTACCTGTTGTGTTTTTGAACTTAACCTTGTTTATTGTATTCTGTTTCGCCGCCTATTTTGACCTTATGCCTGTTTTTTGATTACAATTTGGATTGTCCATGTGCACCAGCTACTCCTGCATTGACCATTGCTTGCCTGTATGACTAATCTTATTAAACCTGCACTTTGATCCTTACCTTTGTCGCTCCTGACACGTTTACAGCAGTGACACTGCCAAATCTGACACAGCCATAGTTGACAATAAAAATTGTGTAGCGGGGCTTAACTTTTCAAATAAAAAATTGTTGTCGCATAATGCCCTTGGTAACTTATATTTACTTTTTACTACATTACTAAATACTAAATTTCTCAGACAATATGATATAGTCTCACATGTAATGATATCTGTCGATACCAGTAGATTCCTCATTCAACTTTTGCAAATACGTTCTTTATACGCTTCCCATTGAAAAACAACTAGCTGCAATGGCTGTTCGAGGGTTGTAGCTTTAAACTGATGTACAATTTGTCAAGATTACTCAAGTCCATCTTGATGTAATCTATTGATAAACATTGACATGTGGAAAAACAGCGCCCCAGGACGCCCGCATCAGGGTCGATGGGTAAAGGGTTAACCAGTCTTAATGATGGTCATTTTACATGTTGAAATGTGACTGGTCTCAGGCTTAAACAGAAAACACATTACTCAAAATAAAAGGAACTAAGTGTGAAGATTCAATTGTTATTTATATTTTTGAATAATGTTATTACACAACTCCCTGGAATACTTGTTTCTGATTGGTCAGTCAAATTTAATATGTAAGGGATAAAGTACATTCAGTCGGTTGTTTTCACAGAATAAAGCCCTTTAGGCTTACACAACATCCCTCTGATTTATGTCGGCTGCCGGTAAGCCTGTTGGGGTTTATTCTGCGATAACAACTGCCTGGATATACTTTATCCCCTACATATAAACCTTGATTACAACACACACACACACACACACACACAATCACCTTCGATTAATCATGCAGCCCTATTATTGGCAGATATATTGGTGCATGTCTATTTTTGTTTTCATTATTATTGTTTTTTATGTTTCTGTTATTCAAATTTATGTATAGTGTTTTTTTTCTCCTCAATGTTTATTTTGTTTTAGATAACTTAAGTTTTATGTTTGTAGTGTTAGTGAACTACAGCATAAGCCTGCTTGTCTAGGAAGTGCAGATCATAATTAGCATTGACATTACAAATGCATTCCGGTTTCCCCCACAGTCCAAAGACATGCAGTACAGGTGAATTGGGTAAGCTAAATTGTCCATAGTGTATGAGTGTGAATGTGTGTGTGGAAGTTCCCAGAGATGGGTTGCGGCTGGAAGGGCATCCGCTGCGTAAAATCGTGCTGGATAAGTTGGTGGTTCATTCCGCTGTGGCGACCCCGCAAGGGACAAAGCCGACAAGAAAATGAATGAATGAATGAATTACAAATGCATTGTTGACCAAATGCATATCCAACTACATCCAAGTGACTCAGTCATTGGAACTAAAACCATTTTAAGCTCTGGTTAAACTACAGTAACAAAATACACTAACTAACCCACTTGTGATTCACCTAAAACAGATGGCATTACCGGGTGTAAATGTGGATGCGTTTCTCTATGCCTGAAATCCTTTTAGTGCCCTGAATACAACCTCACCTGCTTTTTTTACACAGTGAGACTTTTGTTGCTTCTCTTTCACCACACAATAGTGCAAACTTTTCCAATGTGAAGTTAATACATCTCTCTGGCAAACAACAACAGCACAGAGTGTATCAGCTGGACACATTACATATGGAGGAGAAAATCTTTACCTTTCCTCCCATTGGCCCTCTTTGTGATTCAAGTGCTTACTCTGTCTGGCAGTGATCAGTAGGCTTGTATAAGTGTGTGTGTGTGCATGTGTGTGTGAGAGAGAGATGGGGAGGGGGGGGTGCATGTGTCACTTTGCCTCTTAAGTTTCTGATTGTCTAAATAACACAGTATCCCATCATACAGCTGTCTTGCATTTTGACAGTACAATAACCCATAATTCCTTCTGTCACTCAATATTTCAAGGGCAGTATTTTATGGCTTGAACTGAGCGAGAAAGCATTTACATTTTGGAGGATGTGAGGGAGGGAAGGGGCTGAGGGGGAAATAGATTTCTTGTCTTGTGTCACTTCAGATTTTACACTTCTCCCCCTTTCTTTCCAGAATCCATTTTAGAAGGAATCGTAAAAGCAGCTTGGAGAAAGATCTGCACTTTTTTTTATTTAATCAAAGCTTTAAAGTAGATAAGCAGAGTAGAATATTGAGCAAGCGCAGCGAGGGACAGCTCTGGCCATGGAAATGTACTGTGGACACATTTAATTATTTCTGTCTGTTTTCAGAAATATTAGATTGTAAATGACAGGCTGATGTGATATAGTAAATGTTAGTTAATTCAGATCACTCTGAACTGGTACTGTAAGTATGAATGTGAACTTGTTTTGCTCAATTACAATGAAATTTCACTAAATATATTCAATGAGTTAATGATTAATTTAATTAATCAAATACAACCTACGTATAAGGCAAATGTACACTACCTGTCCAAGTTTTAGAAACAAGAAATAATAAGTTGACTTCTAGTTGATCATTTGGTATCAGAAGTGGCTTGTATGGAAGACAAAGGCCTCTAGGTTATGCTTATTTTACCAAAATAAAATATAATAATGCATTGATTTCTAATGTTTAATTTAGACAGTAAGGTCTGACTTTACTTAGACAAAAGTCTTATCACTTAACATGAATAATGTATAGTATAGAATATAAAGTCATGGTGCAGTGGAAAAATAATTATTGTGTATTATTGTGACCATAAGTTGGACGACTACATTCATACATCTCTGGCTCAAATAACTTATTAATAAAGTCATCTGGAAAGTTCTTGCAGGACTCCAGAGTTCATCAAGATTCTTTGGATTCATCTTCAATGCCGACTCCTTCATATTACCGCAGAGATGCTCAATAATGTTCATGTCTGGTGACTGGGCTGGCCAATCCTGGAGCACCTTGACCTTCTTTGCTTTCAGGAACTGATGTTGAGGCTGAAGTATGAGAAGGAGCGCTATCCTGCTGAAGAATTTGCCCTCTACTGTGGTTTGTAATGTAATGGGCAGCACAAATATCTTGATACCTCAGGCTGTTGATGTTTCCATCCACTCAGCAGATCTCTCGAACGCCTCCATACTGAATGTAACCCCAAACCATGATTTTTCCTTCACTAAACTTGACTGATTTCTGTGAGAATCTTGGGTCCATTTGCATTCCAATAGGTCTTCCGCTGTATTTGTGATGATTAAGATGCAGTTCAGCAGATGATTCATTGGAAAAATCTTTTCCAAATGATCAACTAGAAGTCAAGTTATAATGTGTTGCTCTTACAACTGGAATCAATGACAAGACTTTTGTCAGGTGGTGTAGTTGTTTTTTTTGTGAATTCCCTCAATTTGTTGTTTACAGATGCATTCAGAGACACACACACAATACACAACAACAAAAAAAGAATCATCTAGCAGACACTTTTATCCAAAAGCAGTCAAAATTACTTCTTTGCATATCTAATTTATTTATTTATTTATTTATTTATTTATTTATTTATTTATTTATTTATTTATTTATTAAATAGATTGAGTCCTTGTAATGTGGTGAAAGTGCCTGGTGCATATGGAGAGAAAAAGAGAATGTGACCTGCAGGTGGTTTGTCAAGCCCACTCACCTGTGTGAAGCACACTCAGAATTGTACAATGTTTTCCCAGAAACATGGATTGTTTATAAGAAAGAGTCAAGTTGTTGGGCTGTTAAATGATTAAGTATTGATGATGAAGATCTTTAGATGTTTTGTGGAAATTGCAGGAGACTTTTCAAGAAAGTTTGGCTAGTCATTCTACCAGTATGGAACATTAAAGGGGAATTTTCTGCCCCTTTGGGATGGTACCACAAAGTGATGCTTGGTAGCAGAGCTCAGGGTCCTGTCGGGTACATAAGCCCATATTGTAAGTAGTGGGCTCACGTAAATGCAGAGCCAGCAGTTGTGTTGAAGACAAATGACAGCACCTTGAATTTGATGCAAGCAGTGATTGGCAGCCATTGCAGACTCATGGATAAAGGTGTAACATGCTCTTTTCAATTTGTTAAAGAACAGTCTTGCTGCTGTATTCTAAATTAGGTGTAAAGGCTTGATATTGTTGGTGGGGAGACCAACCAAGAGAGCATTCCAATAGTCCAACCTGGACAGAACAAAAGCTTGGAGAAGCAGTTGAGCAGCATGTTCAGATAGAAAGGGTCGTATCTTCCTGATGTTATATAGAGCAAATAACAATAAACGGACAGTTGCAGCAGTGTGGTCTGTAAATTTCAGAGCAACCTTTAGATTCTTGAAGGTCCTGGAAGAAGGTATTGTCAAGGTGCCCAGCTGTATGGTGTAAGTTTTGGTTAAGCACTGGATTGGCTCATGTTGACAGCAGTTCAGTTTTGGTAAGGGCAGTCATATAGAATGATAGGTAGGGCTGGGTGTCGTCATTACAATGCTGGTAGGAAAAGCCATGTTTCTGAATGACAGACCTAAGTTATACATTGTAAACGGGGAAGAGAAGTGGTCCAAGAACAGAGCCCTGAGGCACCACAGTGGCAAGATGGTGCTTCTTGCACACTTCACCTCTCCAAGACACCCTGAATGACCTAGGAGAGTATGGTTTCTGAGATAACTATTGTTTTAAGTGTTGCCAAGAGAATTACCATTATAAGAATGACCCATAAATTGATTGGTACTGATTGAAATATTTACATCACCATCAGTTGATAGGATGATGTGTTGATTATGATTCTACTGTAACTTCATTTGTCTACAGAGAGTTCTAGCATAAGTAATTTCAATTTAGGAATTAAACTTTAGTCGGTGTCATAAGATCAGAAGTTTGATTTTATTTGAGGGTTAGAAGTTATCCCAGGGAATAAAATTCACAAACCTGACAATTAAACATTAACACTTTCTCAAAAACAAACAAACAAACAAACAAACAAACAAACAAACAAACAAACAAACAAAAAGATATCAGCATTGGCTGTTGTCCAAAGGGAGTTGGATATCATCAAAAAAGTAATTTCCACAAAACATATATATATATATAATAAAGGGGCAGTTCACCCTAAAATGGAAATTTACTCATTATGTACTCAGCTTTAAGTAATTTCAAACCATTATGAGATTATTTCTGTTGTTGAATACAACAGAAGATATTTTGAAGAAAGCTTTAAAGGGTCACGAAACACCAAAAACATTTTTTGAGATGTTGACATATATGTGCCCCTCGGTGCTAAAAACACTATTAGGACACATACTGTATATTTCACAAAAAAGTTTCTTTGTGTTACTTAAAGGTAGGGGTGGGCAATTTTTTTTTAGATTTTTTCGATTAGTCGAATTTACGTTTTAAGACGATTTAATTTTTTATAAAATCGAGATATCACGATTTTTTTTAATAAAAATATTAAAGCAGCTTTTCCACTATCATGCCAAAACCGTTCTAAACTGTTAGACAACCGTGCTGAATTGTGCTGACAGATTCTGTGTGTTGACATCGCAGCTCTGTTGATGGGCTACAACAGCTGGCTCAGCGCAAGCGCGCTAGCCCATTGTCGCGAGGTGCACGCGCAGTCAGCAGAGGCGCGCAATGCGGCGCCAGGCGAAAGTAAAAATCCAGCTTAACGCTCTGGGCCGGCGCGTCCATAGAGGTGACCTAGGCAGAATAGTGAGCGAGAACCCCCCGGTTCTCACTTTTATCCACGACACCTACCCCCTCCCGGTCCTCTTTCATCCGCAAACCGGTAAGTTTCTATTTCACTTTCGGGTTGAGGGCGTTCGCCTTGAGCGCCAGTTCAGCTTGCTCCGGCCCTGATTACACTATATACATTACACAAAATAATAAAATAGGCTAAAATTTTTATTCATAGCTAGAGCTTAATTAATTGGATTGACATAAAGGCAATGAGACCTTTAATTCGCCTGACTGAGCGAGAGTTTATTGCATGCTGCGCTGTATTCGGTAGGGGGGGGGGGGGGGGGGGATATCATGCATGAAATGTTCCTGAATGAAAGTGAAAGTGCCAAACTGCAGTTAAAGTTGACATTAATTATTTGGCAAATAATTTGATTACTGATGTCCATGTAAACATGGTCACTGTCTTTCTCCTCTGCGTCTGTGTCTTGTTTTTCCTCTGTGAAAATCAGCGCATGCTGGAACTGAAGCTCCCATTTTTATACAAACCTTTCCCTCTTTCGCTACTCGACACTTCCATCTAAACAGAGATGGACTCGACCCCTTTCCTGACTTTTTCAAACTAGAGGTGTGAAAACACCCTGCTGAGACAGGAGAGGTTTCATGGCCCTATAAATAGGTAACCATTGACATCCATAATAGGAAAAACAAATACAGTACTATGGAAGCCTTTTAAAGTATCATCTTTTAGAAAGAAACACGGGTTTGTGCCAAGTGACGGCTCAGTAATTGATGACAGAATTTTCAGTTTTGGGTGAACTATCCCTTTAAGAAAAAAAAAAATAGGTATCAGCTGGTTTGTCTTTTTCTGTTCTGTTTTAATCTTTGCCAATTGATTCAGTTATCATATTCATTATGAAATGACACATTATTTCACAAACATTTTGAATTATTACATTTCATTATGATAATTCATGCAACGGCCAATACATCATACATTTAACATGTTTAAAGTGACCTCTTCTGGCACCCCTAATGAATCGCTTTCGCCTCAGCGCTGCGTACAATTGAACTTCAAAGCTGCACTTTTCCGAGAAAACAGTCAGCGCTGACATGGAAATTGACCTGTAGGCTCGTGTCTCCTCCACAAAACTCTCAGTTGTACTGCATGTCAACGAGATGAAAATGATTCCCATCTCCTCCCTCGACTGGATTTCCATTTGCAAAGAAGATAGGGCTCTATTATAGGCCTATTTGAGCAGTGCTGATAGCTGCAGCCATTTAAAGAGCTCTATTGTTTGAAAAAGGAGCCAGTCAGATTACGGAGGTGTGTAGAGCTCTTAGCAAGGTCAAATATTTTACCACCGCTCTACTTCCATCTTATTTAATATCAAAGACTTTTTTTTTCTCTTAAATGACAGCTTCTGCTATGATCTAACGTCTGATTTGCAGAATACCGCAAGGATCTGACACAGCTGTCAATGTCTGGAAACATGAATCGCACACGTCCCTATTTTGTGCTTTTTGAAATAAAAGGTAATGTGCTGTGACAATGCATAATGAAATTCAATGACACAGAGTGTACACTAAAATAGGAAATCACTTTAATTATCTGTTTATTGTTTTACTACCTATGCATGTGTTCTAGCTTATTTTAGCTCTGTGTTTATTTGTTGGGTTTGATTATATGGCATGTTTACTATGAAACAGTGAGCTTGTCAGATTGCTTTTTGCTGTCTATTGTGTAGGTTGTTGTTATGAAATCTATGCAGTCTGTCTTATTTTAGCTGTGTGTTTAATAGTGAGGGTTGATTATAAGGCACTTTTGGTGTGGAATAGTGAGCTTGTCAGGTTGCGTTCACTGGTTTTGCGGTCTATTGTGTAGGTTGGTGTTATTGTTCACTCCATTGTATTAAACAGTCCCTCGGGCAATGTTCCTAAACGTCCCTTTACACCCTTGTGTGTGTGTTGTTACTATAGAGACTGAGTCTGAGGTCGGTCAATAAAACACAGATCAGATGTGCAAGTTTAGCACTGGAGCATGTACTGTGAGCATTGTGCTGTGCAGCACGTTTTATTGTTGTGGGGCTGTGTGTGTGTGTGTGTGTGTGTGTGTGTTTGATGGTACCTTTGAAGATTTAAAAATGAATATATACAATTTATAACAGACTTTATCTGCATTTATATGCATCACATAATTATTTATGTTTATATTTTGGTATAATATAATGTAATATAATATAATATAATACAGTATAATATAATGTAATGTAATATAATATAATATAATACAGTATAATGTAATGTAATGTAATATAATATAATATAATACAGTATAATGTAATGTAATGTAATATAATATAATATAATACAGTATAATATAATATAATATAATATAATATAATACAGTATAATGTAATGTAATGTAATATAATATAATATAATACAGTATAATATAATATAATATAATATAATATAATATAATATAATATAATATAATACAGTATAATGTAATGTAATGTAATATAATATAATATAATACAGTATAATGTAATGTAATATAATATAATATAATACAGTATAATATAATATAATATAATATAATATAATGTAATATAATATAATACAGTATAATGTAATGTAATGTAATATAATATAATATAATACAGTATAATGTAATATAATATAATATAATATAATATAATATAATATAATATAATATAATATAATATAATACAGTATAATGTAATGTAATGTAATATAATATAATATAATACAGTATAATGTAATGTAATATAATATAATATAATACAGTATAATATAATGTAATATAATATTATACAGTATAATGTAATGTAATGTACTATAATATAATATAATACAGTATAATGTAATATAATATAATATAATATAATATAACATAACATAACATAACATAACATAATATAACATAATATAATATAATATAATATAATATAATATAATATAATATAACATAACATAACATAACATAACATAACATAATATAACATAATATAATATAATATAATATAATATAATATAATATAATATAACATAACATAACATATAACATAATATAATATAATATAATATAATATAATATAATATAACATAACATAACATAACATAACATAATATAATATAATATAATACACTACACTACACTACACTACACTACACTACACTACACCACACTACACTACCTGACAAAAGTCTTGTAGCCTATCCAAGTTTTAGGAACAAGAAATAATAACTTGACTTCTAGTTGATCATTTGGTATCTGAAGTGGCTTATATCAAAGGCAAAGGCCTCTAGATTACGCTCATGCCATGATTTTTAATTATTTAATTAGGACAGTAAGGTCTGACTACTAAAAGTCTTGTCACTTAACATAACTAATGCACAGTATAGAATATAAAGTCATGGTGCAGTGGAAAAATATATAATATTGTGTATGACTCCCATGAGCTTGGACGACTGCATCTATACATCTCTGCAATGACTCAATTTAGTCATCTGGAATGGCAAAGAAAGTGTTCTTACAGGAGTATGCCTCCTTCTTCATCTTACCCCAGGCATGCTTAATAATGTTCATGTCTGGTGACTGGGCTGGCCAATCTTGGAGCACCTTGACATGCTTTGCTTTCAGGAACTGATGTTGAGGCTGAAGTATGATAAGGAGCGCTATTCTGCTGAAGAATTTGCCCTTTCCTGTGGTTTGTAATGTAATGGGCAGCACAAATGTCTTGATTCCTCAGGCTGTTGATGTTGCCATCCACTCTGCAGATCTCTCGTTCTGCGGATCCCCCATACTGAATGTAACCCCAAACCATGATTTTTTCTTCTCCAAACTTGACTGATTTCTATGATAATATTGGGTCCATTTGGGTTCCAATAGGTCTTCCGCAGTATTTGTGATAATTGGAATGTAGTTTAACAGATGATTCATCGAATCAATCATATTTTTGACATAAAAATAGCTGTTTTTAAATATATTCAAAAATATTCTTTGGTGGTAAAAGATTAATTATTAATGAAACTTATTGTTGTTGTCAAGATTTAAATTTCACTGAAAAATCAGTCTGTCTAATTTAACATTGCGGTTAAAGATTTCTTAAGGTCTTATGCAAGTCAAAATCTTGATTTACTACATTCTCTCTTCCTCACATCTATGCAGGTTCCTCTCATAAACACTCCACTAACTGAAGTGTTTCTATTTTTTTTGAAGGACATGATACCTTTTGTAATCCAGTCGATTAGCATACAAGCTTCTTGCTTTACTCTGCATTTACCCTGTTCTTAACGCAAATGTCCATTGGCCAGATACAAAGCATAGTGTGTGCTGAACAAATATGAGTCTGTATTTATTTAACTACTGCTGGAGCACAAAGCATCCGAGCGGTGAAGAGGTCTTTTTTGGAGGCCAAGCGGAGACTGAAGCGGTCATTCGAGGGGCCCAATCGCACTCGAGTTCACTGGTAAGCCTGTTGGACATCCAGCTTTGTTCCCCTTATAGTCTACTTATCAGAGGGCTGATTCGCTTGTCCCTTCGCATGTTCCTGTCCTATCTCAGCGCCGCCAATTTTCCACAGGCTAAGTGCTCAAATTGAGCCATTTTGTTTCACTTTAAACTAAAGCGGGGACCTATTATGCGTGATTTTTCATTCATAGCTCCCACTGCTGGTGCTTTCTCTCTCTCTCTCTATCTCTGCCTCTCTCTGTCTCTCTCTCTCTCTCTCTGGTTGTGTCCGCACTCAGAGGAAAGGCCTTGTGAGGTTGTACTGTTCTCAGTCCAGGCATGTCAGCTTCAATCTGCCACCCCTGGGTGTGAGGGGCCAGCCGTGGTGTGGGGGCTCACAGGTCAAGCCTGTCGGTAATTGATGTTGCTTATTCATCTGTTTTTCCTTGTCTTTTTTCCCTGCCGCAGTGGCCTTTTGTTTGTCTAAATTGTTTGAAGATTTACTGTAGGTCCTCGGGCCCCTGAGAAGCATCACCCCTGCGGCACTGCCTCAATCCCCCTGCTGAGCACGAGGCTACACACACACAAATACGCACACACACAGCTCTTTCCTTGAGTTAAACACAGAGAGGATCTTTCATTGTGACCAATGACGCCATAGGCCTGGCTAATTTGTCATGGCTTCATACGTAGTTTGCATATAACGAATCGTTCAGTCATTACTCATATATGAAGCCTGCGCTTCCTGATTAGTGAGGCTTGACCCCCAAAAAATGGTAGTTCTGTTCTGTTGTGGTTCGAAGATTTGTAATTTTGTCAAAATAGGCAGGCTTATCAATGTTCGCAAGAAAGAAGAATTTGGTATCTTTTGCTATGTAGATGTTTAAAAGCTATTACTATGCCGTCTTCGACAAAACAATAGACTGGAAGTCATGTATTTTCAATGGAGAGTAAATTCTGGACTAGTCTGAGCTTGAAATGTTGGAATATTTTATAATTAAGGGCTGCATGATGTATTGGAATTATCGAAATATGTAAATGTGAATTTTGTCATTTAAAATTGTTGGCGAGAAATGAACAATTTAATGCAAAGTATAATTGTGTGCCTGCTGCTGTTGCACACAATCTGACAGACAATCTCTGAAAGCAAGCAGAGTGGACATGATGGTTTTCTTGTCCAAAAATTTGTGATTGACAATGTACAGTATATATAACATGGTGATTTTTTTTTAATTAGTGGTTATAGCTTATTTATTAATGAAACTTACTGTTGTTGTAAAGCTTGACATTTTTACAGAATTTTTTGTCTAATTTAACATTGCGGTTAAAGATTTCCCCCAATGTATTTGCTAACCATTATAAAAATCCTAAAACCCAAAAACAGTTTTATGCAAGTCAAAATCTTAATATACTACATTTTCTCTTTCACACATCTATACACAGGTTCCTCTCATAAGCACTCCACTAACTGAAGTGTTTCTATTTTTTTAGAAAAATGAGAAGAACATGATACCTTTTGCAATCCAGTCGATTAGCATACAAGCTTCTTGCTTTACTCTGCATTTATCCTGTTCTCAACGCAAATGTCCAATGGCCAGATACAAAGCGTAGTGTGTGCTAAACAAATATGAGCGCTGTATTTATTTAACTACTGCTGGAGCACAAAGTATTTTAGCATTAAATATGACTAAGAAATCAAGCCATGTTAAGAAATCAATACGACAATTCATTAATGTTGTCTAAAGACAAACTGATTAAGTTATCCTAATTGTTTTTACAAATTTAAGTGGAATGAACATAAAACAAAGTTTTTCCCAACAAACTGCTAGAATTGTGATTTTTCGTCTCATTTTAAGTACTCCATCTAAAATCTAATCTTTTTTTTTTTTTTTTTTTTTTTTTTTATACATTGTTCTTGATGATTTCAGGTTGATAGCTATGCCAGTGGAGCAAAAGTGTCGTTATATTTTATTTATTGTTTTTCTCCATTTTGTTCTTGTTCTCTGCTTATTATGCTAAATAACCTCTTAACAACAAGCCTAACTTGTGCAATCAGGGTATCTTCTGTCCATTCCATATCCATTTTCAAGCAAAAACAAAAAAGGAAAACTAGTTAAACAGACAATTTTCATTTTTTTTCTTTTGCTCACAAAAAAAACGAATTTTTGTTTCGTTTCAATTCTCATTTTTTGGTTTAGGGTAGGAAAATGAATAAATGACTTTGAAATTCAGTAGGCGGTGCTGAAACGCCCATTTTCCTCTGATTGGTCAACCAAATCATGACGTCACCCTCAAAATAAAAGTTCTCTGCAGACCAGCACCCAGGCTTTTAATTATTATTATTTAATTATATACAGTATCAATTTAAACTAACTTCACATATTCTATTATTTGATCAGTTAGCAGGCTTGCATTTATTGCGTACCCATAAATTAAATAAAAATGTAAATTAGCAGTATTATTACACATTTGTCATTAAAATAAGGTCATAGTTCGCTGCCTAACGTCTTACTGCTGTGCACCTGATGCTGAGCAAAGATTTCCGAGCAGAACCTGGGGGCTATTCCATAAAGCAAGCTTAGAGAAAAAGCCAGGCTTATTTTGGTAAGTCAGGTTTATTAATGGCGGATTCGGTTTCATAAATCAAATTTACTATAGTTCAAACTTAGTTACCCTGGCAACTTATGCTGGGAAACTAGCCTGGTCTGGGGCAGGCTAACTCTCAGGCTTAGTCAAGTTCAAGCGTAATCAAAGTAATGTTAACATTCACCTGCCATAGTTTGATGCCATTTTAATTTAGTTAACCTCTTAATAATGATTAAAACTTTATAGTCACTTAATAGTAAATATATATCTAATGGAATTAGTTGGCAAATATATGCAGTGTAACTTAAATTAAACAAACGGACCATCAAATAAAGTGTGACCATATATTTAAATTCCTATGAGTTATTCCAAACAAAACAAATACAAACTACAACATTTCAACTAAATTTTATATTTTTTCAACTAAATTTTATATACTGTAGGTTCTGTTGATTATTTTTTTTTCCTCGTTACTAAAATTGTATTTAACATTTTTCCCCAACATATTTATTTGGATGTACTAATTTTTGCATTGTGATCTTCAGTTTGGTTTTTGATAAATTATTTCCAAATGTTGCTTAGTGAATAATTTAATGTATATGCACAAATATATTATTGTAAAGCATCCTGTAGAAAATATTAACTTAAAAGATAGATCTGTGAGGGGGGTATATATATATATATATATATATATATATATATATATATATATATATAGAGAGAGAGAGAGAGAGAGAGAGAGAGAGAGAGAGAGAGAGAGAGAGAGAGAGAGAGAGAGAGAGAGAGAGAGAGAGCGTAATGAACCGCCAACTTATCCAGCATATGATTTACGTAGCGGACGCCTTTCCAGCTGCAACCCATCACTGGGAAACACATACACTATGGACAGTTTAGCTTGCCAAATTCACCTATACCACATGTCTTTGGATTTGAGGGGGAAACCGGAGCACCCGGAGGAAACCCACGCCAACACGGGGAGACGAAAGCGCTGACTGATATAAGGAAACAGACTACATTTCTTAAATAATGACTTTAAAGCTGCAAACCCTGAGTGGAATAATCGGGAGATGATCCGGGCCGTGCAGTACGCTCACTTTAATGTAAAGATATTTTCCCACGGGGTGCGGGAAAGTGTCAAAGAGAAAGCAGCTATTTGCAGCAGTTTCGGGAGCAAATTAAAAATCCCACCGCTTGTGTGTGCACGACTCTTTGTTGTCATTTTAATGTGCTTACATTTAGCACATTTTGTATGTTACATTGAGGCTGCAATGCAATAAAGCTTTTCCTTGCAAGTAACAAATGGCAGTAAGCACGCATTCTCTCTCTCAAGTACAATTTCTATCTATTATGACAAATATTTTATGTTAATAGGCCTAAATAATGGCTTATATTTTAAAATATATTGCTACATATGTAGCCTATTGAGACGATCTGCAATTTCTTGTCAGCCTTCTCTCTTGCAAGCCGTATTATTTTGTTTTGTTTAAATTATTACATGTTTAAACTCTAAAAACTAATGCAGCTCACTCGCCGTGAACAGCTGTCACATCTCAGAGCTCTTTCAGTTCTCGAAGTTGCCATGGTAGCACACAACATAATCGATGTATCTATGATCGACCTTTAAGGTTTCACGACAGAAACGTGCACGAGCAGTTATCTAGACTATTTAAACTGAACTCAGACTAGTTAGATCAAATGATCTTCAACTTACTGTTATGGAACCAAATTAAGCGTGGATGTTTAGTTTGGCTCACTGAAGTCAGGCTTTTGACTTTAATCCCCGCTTTTCTAAACGACTTTTATGGAATAGCCCCCTGGTATTCATGATTGCTTCTGAGCAAGGCCTATATAATAAAATAATAATAATAATAATAATAATAAAGAGACTAAGCCAAAAAGAAAATGAATGAATGAATAATAATAATAATAATAATAATAATAATTATAAAAATAATAATAATATAAGAATATGCCTATGCTTTAGTTCGCCACCAAACTTCTTGCTGCTGTGCACCTGATGCTGAGCAAAGATAACCATTTCTGAGCAGCAACTGGTTTGCATGATTGTTTCAGAGCTACTGTAGGCCTAAATATTAACAATAATAATAATAATAATAATAAAAGGAGGCGACGTGGTGGCGCAGTAGGTAGTGCTGTTGCCTCACAGCAAGAAGGTCGCTGGTTCAAGTCTCGGCTGTCTCCCCGCGTTCGCATGGGTTTCCTCCGGGTGCTCCGGTTTCCCCCACAGTCCAAAGACATGCGGTACAGGTGAATGGGCTAAGCTAAATTGTCCATAGTGTATGAGTGTGAATTAGTGTGTGTGGATGTTTGCAGCTGGAAGGGCATCCACTGCATAAAACATGTGCTGGATAAGTTGGCGGTTCATTCCGCTTTGGCGACCCAGGATTAATAAAAGGACCAAGCCGAAAAGAAAATGAATGAATGAATGAATAATAATAATATAATAATAATAATTATTAATATTGTTTACTTAGTGTTTTTTTATTGTTTAGTTTTTTATATAGTTGTTAGCAGAACCAACATAAGAATACATTGGGCCCTGGCACTATAACAAAGGGTACCATTTGTTTTTATTTTATTTACTCCTATTTTAATTGTTTGTATATATATATATTATTGGCATAGATTATTTTTTTTAATCTAGATTAAAATGGCTCATTTGAATTCTGCCGATGGCATTCAGAATATGTGTGCTACCAAAATAGTAAGTCTTTGAGAACGGGTTTCTCAAGCCAGGTGGCGCATTAGATCAGGGGCTCATCTCCTATTTCCAAAATTCATTACAAACTGCTTGAGAAACTGTTCTACTATGATAATTGGTGATGAAAATACATTTTGTTCAATAAGATGTACTTGTGTTTACTAACTGTTTATTCAGTTAAACATAAATTTTGAACTGTAGGCCTACATAAGCTCCAAACAGCGAATTCATACTTGCTTTTGATGTACGTACATACAGAAAAGGCTGCTTCGCAAAGGCAAGTTCACAGAGCTCTGACGGTGTGTCAAACATTGAGTATGTTTACCTGGACAACAATACTTTAATATGATTTTAATATGATTAAAACAATACTCTGATTAAGAGTCTACCATGTAAACAGTGATTTTTGATTACCTTAATGCAACCAAATTCATAACTGAACTAAACAGAAATGGAATTAAGAAGTGGAGTATGCAGATATTAGTGGCATTACTGACAAACTATTGCCGTCATGTAGGACTTTTCGCCATATTTTCCGACAAGATCCACACAAGTGGCTGTCAGTAAAGAACCGCACACACAGACACACACATGCACACATGCACACACACACACACACACACACACACACACACACACACACACACACACACACACACACACACACATTGCGAAATGCGGAAGATTTTTTCTTTCCATTTGGTGTGTGTTATTAAATTCCATAACACTTTCACCGTTCCCTCCACCAGTACTCATTATTTGCGTCTAATACCCCAGTTTGTCACGTCGCATGAATGAAATGTTCATGGGTTAAAGTGAAACTGCCGAATTGCAGTTAAAGTCAGGCATCCTGCTGATTTGATTCAGAAGGGCACTTTTTTCTCAGACGGCTCACCGGTCAGGTATACATCCACGCTAAAATATCAAGGTGAAAGTCACCATAGCTTGCGTAGTTTAGACCCAGCTCCCAACCCAACTTTGAGAATAGATTAACGGCGATATTTTTTTTTTTTTTTATCGCGCGATAAGAGTCTTGTGCTAACGCAGCACGTTAACGCCGATAACAGCCAACCACTAATATAAATATATATATATATATATATATATATATATATATATATATATATATATATATATATATATATATATATACAGTATACAGTATACAGTGTTTCCTCAAGGATTTTTCCCAGCTGTGGCGGCAGGCTTTTTTTTTTTTTACACAGATCTGCCAACTATTTCAAAGACAAATATTACACACAGTATTACGAGTCGAGAACGCATTCATGTAATATGAGCATGCGAATCTCTTTGCTTGCGCTCTTCGTGCACAAAACTTCTTGCACGCACTCAAATTTACATGCTCAAGTGCAGATCTTCTCGTGCGCTCTCCAGTAAGCGCTGCTGAAGTGCGATTTAGTGCGTTTTTGTGCGTTTTCCGACATTAACGCGTCCTGAAGTAAAGTGAAACGGCTATAAACTCCAGAAAGATAAGTATACTTATGGAAACTGTGTTCATCTTAACTGAAAGCTACGCCGTGTTTGCTGGCGCCCCACGCATCACGCACCTGTCAGTCACTCAGTCAGCATGTCACCTTAAAGGGTTGAACAAATAGCGCACAGCACTACTACGGTTACAGAAATGTTTGCGCTGGTATAATTCACTTACCTTTTAATATGTTTTGGTGCGATTATAACCCGCTATAAAAAAAACTCAACTAAATGTTTTAAATGAGAAGTTGTAATGTAGCCGTGGCGGGATGAATTTTGGCATGGCGGCCCGCCACGGATGAATGAATGTAGCGGAAACCTTGGTATGTATATATATATATATATTTATATATAATATATATTATATATTTATTTTGAGGGCAACGTCACAAGCTCAGATTTGGTTGGCCAATCAGAGGAAAAAGGGTGTTTCAGCACTGCCTATGTGTGTATAATGCGTTTTAAAGTCATTTATCCATTTTCCTACCCTAAACCCAAAAGAAAAAATGAAAAATGTCCGTTTAGCTAGTTTTCCTTTTTTGTTTGAAAATGGATATGGAATTGATTGAAAATACCCTGATTTTGTGTTTCGTTTTCTTCATTCTTCTATGTATTATTATCACTCAAACTGCTCAATGTTTTTGTAATGTTTCTGCTCAATGTTCTTCACCATGTTATATATACTGTACATTGTCAAGCCCTACTCAAGCCATCTTGATGGCAACAAAGGGGAATAATTGCTAGAAAAATCTGACATTTAGCTGTTACAAATTAATTTTATCGACTAAAGTAGCCAAGTTACATAGCATAAATTTAACTTTCATCTGCATTATTTAATCTGTATTTAATCTAAGAGAGTTTATTCATTAAAGTTTATGACAGAAAACATTTTTGACCGGTATAAGCATTTCAACATAATCTTCATGTCATAAAAAATCACAATGTGACTAAAATTGTTTGTTCAGATGCAGTAGTTTTTGTTGTTGTTTACATGATGGATGTTGCTCTTTAAATGCATTGCAGTTTTTTTTGTCACCATTAAATATCCAGTGTAAAATCTTAATCTTGAATTGCAAACGTATGACAGCATATTTGTCCATGTTCTGTTTTACTGACCCTCTAAACCTTCACGTGGCCCATGTTTATATTGCATTCTTCAAGCTCAGCTGTCGGAGATCATAACCAGTAATGTTTTTGAACTACAAAAGACATCAAAGCCTTTTACCTTTTTTCCTCCGCTCGTTACCGCACGCTCATTTTTTACGCTCGCTTTACAGCTATGCGACTGTCACCTGAAAATGGAAGTAAACAGGCGACTGTAAGCTAAAGAAAAGTGCCTAATTACTGAGCTTCATTTGATCTTCGCCTCTGACATGTCGGCGGGCTGCATGGGTGGTACGTCCCAGGGGCCCTTTGAAGAGGGCGATTTTGTAAGAGATTTGGATCATTACACAATAAAGAACACTTCATAAGTCATGAAGCCGGTTGGAGAAATGATGGTTAATGATGTTGACAGCAGTTCAACTCTATAGAATTATGCCGAGATTTGACTGGACTTGCCTTCTTTAATGATTCCTGCCTTTTCTAAGGTAATGAAGCAATGGCAGGGAGAACGAGAATAATCTTACATCAAACTGAACTTCAGTTAAAATTGTATAAATCGTCCATCACATGCCTCTTTTAAAGTGTCACGTCGGCGTATTAGAGAGGCCATCTGAAAGCAAGTGAAAGGGAAAGAGGCCTTCCCGTTTTCTGTTCGAGACGTAAGAATAGATCAACGTCTAGGATGTCTAGACGTAATATGTACTACAATATCAAGAATACAATGTCTTTGATGTGCAAAAGAGGACGTTATTAAAAGACACAATAGAGTTTTAGTCACAAAATATTTCCAAGTGTTTTTACTGTCGTTGACTATAATACTTTCAATAATTAAAAAAGCGATAAGCCCAGAAACATTTTTGTTATACTGATTGTAAGTCTCTTCACATCCTGATTGCCATCAGTAATTAAACTAAATATCTTCTGTGAAAAGCCCAGTATACCATAAAATAGAGGTGAGCAATATTTATCATCTATGATAATATCATAATAATTGTTAAAGGTACCATGGAATGAAAATCTGACTAGTTGAATTATAAGAGTTGAGTTCAGTGCATAGAAATTACAAACCATCAGCCTCAAAAACCATTTTTTCATTGTTCTCATGAGTGTGTGTAGTGTAAAATCCCAGTGAAAAGCAGGCCAATCCAAACAAATCTGACAGTCTAGACATGATTATTAATATGCACTCCCCAAGCTTTGTTTGATTGACCATAATCTTTTCTAGTGAGATTACAACAGTGATACCTCCCCCACCCCTTGCCTTGTTTTTAAGTTTATCAAAGCATGCATTAAGGGCCAATCCCAATTCTATTTTTGTACCCCTACCCCTTCCCCTTGGCCCTTGAAACAGAGTGTGAAGGGGAAGTGCTTCAAAATTTACCCCTAGGAAATGGGATGCCACTACACCACCTGCACACGTCATCATATGTCATCGCGATCTCTTACTTCATATGACATTGATGATCGTTACTGCTGTAGTTATTTCAGTTGCGTTATTTTTTGGTATTTATCTTCAGGACATCACAGAAGGCAACGATATCATGTTATCATAGCGATATAATGTGGAAATAAGATTGCAACTGTACTGTGCATTTACACAATGGCCATATTCATCTATGTAAACACACATCAGTTGCAGACAGTTTTGTGAAGCAGACAGCCATGTATGGCACAGCTCATTGTTCACAGCTCATCAGAACACATTTATTCAACACATCGCAAGGCATAAGATCTATTTAAATGTCTATTTTGTTAGTTTAACGTGTATATTGTGACATTTGTTGCATAGGTTTATAATGAAGCAACACGCACAAGTAAACTTCTAAAATTAGTGTTCATGCATCATGGCTAATTAATATTCATGACCATTCTAAAAATGGTCAAAACCAAGCTTTTCATTCTTGGGGTAATTTCTTTTTTAACTTACTGTACCTACATGTTAAAAAGCAATTAGTTACTTAACTTGACCTGTTGTCAATAAGTTGTAAGTAAACCTGTTGCCTTAAAAGCGACAAGTTAACTTTACTTTACAAAAGTGAGTAAAACTGTTATATCTTGGAACTATTGAGTTGACGTAACTTTATTTTAATAATTATGAGCATAGTTTAATTACTTAATACATTTAAAGCAATGGGTTAAAGGTGCGGAATGTAAGTTTTTGACTCTTTTAAAGCATAACAATACCATAATATGTTTGCAGATATTTAAGAAACATGCTAAATAAACATTCTTGTTTATCTGAAAAACAATTCATTTATTCTGCTTTGAAAATGTCTATTATGTGCCGGAACAGGTGTCTTTGTTTTGGTTCTTTTAACCCGCCCACACCGTGTTGCCTTGTTGGAAAACAGCGTATTTCATTCATTTAGTCAGAAAGGCTTTCAAAGCATGCGTCTGTGACCGAAACGTGACCTCCGGTGGACAGTAGCAGACTCTGAAATGAGATGCAGATTCAGAGTTCCACATGAGGTTATTAATTAGCAAACAATATAAATAATATGAACATAAACATCAGGTGAGGAACAACACAATACGTGAGGAGATTTTCAGTGATAAGCAATTTGGCTGTTTGCACCAGACAAAACATGAAAGAAATTTAAATACAGCCCTTCAGAAGCACAGAATATGCACTCACTCGTGAGATGGTAAGGTTTATGATCTAATTAATACATATTAAACATCTTTAACAATATTAAATGCACATGCTGAATCACTGATATCTGTTGGTCTTGAGTCACAGTTCTAAAGTTCAATTTCAAATGGTTTATTTCATTGTCAAGATCTGAGATGATCTGCTTCTGCTTTCAGTATATGGCAATAAATGCCATGTAAAATGGCATTTAAACTCATATTGTAAACATTTAACACTGAATAAAGCAACTGAGGTGACCATTGTCAGTTTTTTTTTGTTCAGCTGCAAGAAATGGAAGCCGTTTCTAAAATATCAATTTGAGATGTTGGTTAGAACAAAAACTCCTTTTAATATGGTAAATATTCCCTTTATCGGGTGCCGTTGCTTTTATATATAAATCAGCTTTAAATCAACCTTTAGGCTTAATAGTCAGGCACACATACTGCTGTTGGTCCTCAATCTGGCTACCTGTGCTTGCGTGTGTTTTGATTCAGGAATGCAATATCTAGTTCAACCACTGGGTTTCAAACGTACATACTGCATCATTAACTCAGTTTTTTTTTAAGTAAAGTCAACTAATCGCTTTAAAAGCAGTTGGTTTACTTACTTTTTTTTTAAAAGTATAGTCATCAAATTTACTTTAGGTTTTAAGCCGCGTACCTGCTTTAAAGATTTTATGTAGACCAATTGAACATATTGAATCAATGCACTCTGACGCCTTTAAATTACATAAAAACTTACAGTGAGTATATGCCACCCATTTTTGCTTTAACATTTACTCAATATTTTTATTTGTAAAAGTTAAACCAAAGGTTTAGTATGTTTTTCAGTATATATTAAGTCAATTGGACAAGCTTATTTCACAGCTAGACCCTCATACATCAGTGGTTGAAAGACTAAAATCTCCAATGTCTCTCCATTGTTTACATGCTATCGGACCACATCAGCACAAGCACATCAGGAGTAAATTAGGGTCTTTCTTAAATATTAAGGTGATGTAATGTTTATAATTAGTTAACATTTATATTCACACTATAAAATGGCGATGATTGTCGCTCACCTCTCTTTTTTTTCATCCTTACATACACAGGTTATTCTGAGTCTCAAAAACATTTTCCATGAAATACCCGTGACAGGGCGTTGGAGAAGTCAAACTGTATGTTTGACAGCGGAAAACAGGCTGCGTCGGGAGTTTAATTGGATTGAATATGCGTCTAATTATCACATAGGCTTGATACCGATGCAGAAGTAATGTAATTATCATTTTGTAGCATTGTATAATGATATTGCCTTTTGCTCGTCAGGAGGAGACATCTTCATACCTGACACTTTACCGAGCTCCATAATGATATGGCGGAGCGACAGCTAATTACAACATAATAAGTGAGTGATGATGGAGTCAGGGTGGATATGCCTCATATATTTAAGTGGTTTCAAAGCACTGCCAATGTAGAGAGACTTGCAATTAAATCAAACCACTCTTCATTTAATTACAAGCAGATTTATTTGCGCGTACTCTTACTTAACACGAATGAAAAGACGGGAATATGTGGATGCTTCTTTTTTTATCTCCAACTTGGCCAGCGTTTGCTTCTTAACCTAATTTCAATGTATGCATAAATTGTAGACAGGCATCATTTAGATCTGACAGTTAGGTAAACAAATTCTTTTATAGCTTCAAATGAACATTAAGCTGTCTAACATCAGTTGCTCGTGAATTCGAGATTAGTGACTTGAAAGCCACAGGTTTTATGCGCCGCAGCTGTATTTTTGTTTATTTTAGTATTAAGGATTGCGCTTCTATATTTTGCAAAATCTCAGTTTGAAGATACCACTCTGGAAAGTTGCCTAAATCGAGTTTATAATTTGTTGTTTGCATAGATACGCACATAGGAAACGCACATGACATGCAGATGCGCGGATAGGGGAAGTTGATGGCAATTTGAACGGGGAGAAGAGCGGCGCTCGCTGACTGCTTGAAACCTTTTAATTAGCATTAATTACCCAGCAGAAAATGTTGGGGCTTGAAAGGATTTGTGTCAGCAAGTGAGAGATCAAAGATTGCGGCGCTCGCATTTTAATCTGCCAAGTAAAAACTAATAAGGGCCTTGTAATGGGGCCCCAGAGAGTGACAGCGCAGGTGGGGGACTGTAATCCTCCCAATTAGATCATCAGATGATTTAATTTCCCTCTAATATTGAAAAATGACGATTTCTTTTCTCAGTGGCCATCGCTTAGATAAAGACTGGCTTTCCAGGCATCTGCCAACCCTCTTTTTTTTTTCGGAGCTCCTCATTTACGGCTTTGAGAAAGCGAAATGAAAGCTTTTTTGGAGGAATGTGTGGTTGGAATCATGGCTGTCTCATGTGGTTGTGAGCGGGGATGGGAGTGATGCAGACCACGGCCAGGCCCTAGACAGGGTCATCCATCAAGTGTCATTGATCATTTGCCATGAAGTGACAGCGAGGTAGTGATTATTTGCTATTAGATAGATGCTCAAGCATACAGAGCTGCAGCTTGACAGTAGAACGGCCTCAACTCCAGATATTGTGGAGGAACTGCGTGTTCTTTGTGGCTTGCAGTCAAATGCTTGTTAGTTAGTAGTACTGACTGTTTTGTATACAGGTAAATGGATGTTTGTGTGTTAAAATGATTCATTGGGAATTTATATTCATTATGAATTTATGTTAAATGCGTGAATATGGAATAGCTGGCATTGTGAATGTATTGAGTTGTTCAGAATAGCTAGTGTTGATTTAAACAAATGTGTAATAATTATGATCATAAATAAACACACAAGGTTATATTAGGTTTTTTAAGTAATAATAATAATAATAATAATAACAATTTCTCCTTTTTAATTTATTATATGTTATTTTATTTTTTTATTTTACATTTTGTTTTATTTTGTTTTGTTTGTTCTGCTATGTTTTGGTTTACGTTTTATTTGGTTTGGTTTGTTTGTTTGGTTTGGTTTGGTTTGGTTTAGTTTGGTTTGGTTTGATTTGATTTGATTTGATTTTGTTTTGTTTGGTTTGATTTAATTTGTATTTAATTTTTATTTTACATTTAATTTTGTTTTGTTTTGTGTTTTGTTTTGTTTTTTATAGTATTTTTTTATTTAACATTTTATTTGTTTGTATTTATTTATTTATTTATTTATTTATTTATATATTTATTTATTTATTTATTTTTATTATTTATTTATTTATTTTTAGTTATTTATTTATTTTTATTCCGCTATGGTAAACCCTGTAAAAAAAAAGTGAGATTTTATTATTATTATTATTAATATTATAGTAAACTTTTTACTTTTTTATTTATTTATGTGTGTGTTTATTTATTTGTGTGTGCATTTATTTATTTATTTATTTGTGTGTTTATTTATTTATTTATTTATTTATTCAATGTGTTTGCTGGGCTTTTTAGGCATATTACAAGAATTGTTTGATAAATTATTTAAAGGCTCTATCACAGTGTTCTCCCAAAATACTATTTAAACTTTTAGTCTGTATTCTTTAACAGTAGGCTTAAAATGTATGGGTTTTACCCATTTTTAATCATGCACAATATAACATAATCAGTTACTCTTTTCATTTTGTTTTACTAGATGGACATATGGAGATTTTATTTTCACAAAAGCTATTTAAATTGAAACCATACTTGCATTCAGTGTGCTTTCTATCACATTGGCAAATTTAATATGATGCAGACAGACATATACAGTACATTTATTACTTTTCAAACGTTCAAATTTTTTTCTTTTTTTTTCTTTTTTGCACTTTTAAAGAAAATAGCATACATCACTAAACAGATGCTGCTTGTACGCCTTTGTCAAGAGAATAAATGACAATTAATTACTTGGCCAGATAAAATCATATACAATATTTCCACAATAAAACAAATAGAATGTGAATCCTTTAGTTTAGCGTCAGTTAGAATACTCCAATTTCATTTTTTATTTACTGTGATTCCTCTGTTGAAAGTTCCTAATGGATGCTGGGAAGATTCCATGTTTTTTATCTTAGGCCATCACATATATTTCCACCTACTTTCAAAGTCATTGATTTTACTTTTTGGTATTTATCTAATGCAAAGTGCCTTAAGATACATTTCCCCTGCAGATAAACAGTGATGGCAGATGACTGCGGTGCCATCTGTAAAGAATAGAATTGATTTTCAGGGCAGAGGTAGGAAAGGGAGAATGCATTTGTTTTGCGAGGAGAGGTATAATCAGTCAGTGGTGTCGTTTAAAAGAAACTGGGTTGCACCAGAGACAGGGAGGCCATGAGGCATGAAGAGAAATGGTGTCGGCCATTTCTCTACCAGCAGACCCATATAAAAGTTACGCTGCGGTGCTTCCAAAATAAAGTCGCTGCCTCTGTTTTTACTTCAATATTAAGAGAAATAAATCTGTATTTTAAATATTGTTAAGGGTTTTGATGCTGCTTAGTGTTTACATAGACATATTGAGCCATTTAAAGCAGAATGTCTTTAACTCCCAAATATATTCAGTGTACTAATCATTTTAGGTTGATCAGGTTTGTGTGTGCCGAGTAATTTCCTAACAAGAATACAATATTTCCAATTGGATGAGTCAAATCTGAAACTACAACAAGCAATGTAAACACACATGTGATCACATATATACTGTATCCAAACTTTATTTACACCATATTTATCATACATGTATATTTTCAAATAGCAGCTGTTTTTTTAGTCCTGTTTTCATGTGCTGTCCTCCATATTGGAGCAGTCAAAGTTGATTGAACACAATAAAACAAGACCGAAATTGTCTTGACAATAACTAAACTTAAACAGTAAACCAACACACTTTTTTTAACAACCAAAGGCTGCACAATGTTGAGTCATTTTGGAAAACTGATTAATTTTTAGTGCGAGTGGTAACACGTTGATCGTTCCAAGATGGTGGATGAGCTGACGTGGCTTGTGTGGTCAAATGAGGCTTCTATGTATAAATATCTATGACTGTGGACACAAGAGGAACAGTGGAAATGCTTCAAAACTCAATCAGTCCCATTGTAATCCAAGAAGCTGTCTATATTGGGAGCCGCCTTTTTCAACAGTCAATGCTTCACATAGACTAGTCAACCACAGATACACCGCAGTATAAATGTGTAACAATTGACACTGTCTCACTGCATACATCACCAAGCCTTCTATGTATTATCAAAAGAAACCATATTCATGAATTTTATTGTTGTGGTTTCCATGATGACAACAAAAATAATGCCTCAAGGTCTGCCCGCCGAATCGCTGTGTTTTGTATTTCAGTTAAAATTATTTGCCGCTCAATTTAGACAACCGCAATTTGTGTCGATTCGACCGAAGGACACAAAAGCTCATTCCAGAAGCTGTCCTTTGAAGTGCAGGCTGTGCCTTTTGCATGGCTGAAGCGAGGGTAAGTGATTAGACAGTGATTGGACAGACATGCTGGGTACCCTGTAACACAAGGTGATTTGCGCACGTTGCAACTCGGCTCTCGGAGTCCAGGTTGCCCCTGACAGGGCCCATCAGGTCACTCAGACTTGGCACTGGAAACAAAGTTTGCCAGGGCCGGGGGGTCAAACCCAGCTTAAAGAGTCAGCTCTGTCAAAAGCCTCCGTCACATTCTTACCTTACGGCCAACCTCGACTGATCCGGGGCTATTAATCACAGCGGAGCGGCTCTGACCTCAGCCCCTTCTCCCTTTGAAGTGTGCTGTCCTTTGCCGCATGAGGAAATCATTTGCTGCCTGATTCAATGAGCCGTCAGCCGAGCCAGCGGACCTAATGACATGTGAGAATATTAACCTCCTACCACTGAGAGCTGTGAATCTTGAGAGGCAGTCTATAATTCACCAGGCGTTTCATCCCTAGCCTCAGTCCTTCGTCTGGTCGGACCCCCGCCCGGGCCGACTCCACTCAGCCCCACCCCAGCCAGCTCACCACCACTGCCTGGTCCAGCCAGAGGCGGCCTTAAGGAGGTAGTTCACACTGTCATCACATATGCAAGTTTGGTTTAATTGGTCTCTTAGTTCTGTTCATCTAAATCAGGGGTGCCCAGACCTTGAAGGCCAAAACCCAAATATTATTGATAGCCATGGGCCAAAGATAAATACCAAACTGTTTAACATTAAGATTGCCATGGGTAATTTCCAAATTCATTTCATAATATTGAAAAATAAACACAAAACGTTACTTTAAATCGTATTTAACTAATGCAGTACAATTTCTTTAATTAGAACTGATTCCAATAAAAACATAAACAATCACATTTATAATACAGTGGAGTTCAATGTGTAATACACTAGTCAAGCACAATCTGCCTTTGCCTTGATTCGCTTACCAAAGTCTCTGCATTGTCCACTATATTAGTATGTACATTTAAACTAAATATGATTCATTTATTCACATTGAAATGTTTAATTTCAGATATTTTTTTTTGTAGCTTAACAATAAAACAAACAAATGTAAGGTTACATTAAATTAAACAAAAAAAAACTAAAAAAAACTAAAAAACTAAATCAATCTCAGATGGCATGTCGGCCAAATCAGAGGTTACCATGGCCCAACATTGCTGAAATGTTATTACTTGTTTTTAACATATTTATTTATTTAGATGCAGAGAAGCAGATGTTTCAAAAATTACAAATTAGCAGAATAAAATTATCTTAAAGGTAGTCCACCAAGTGGTGCACTACATACTATGTCCTATTAAGTCATTGTACGATATGCAGTTTGACAGTATAAATTATCATTGTATTATTATGTATTATGTATTATTATGGTTTGGTTTGGTTTAGTTTGGTTTTTAGTTTAGTTTAGTTTAGTTTAGTTTAGTTTAGTTTAGTTTAGTTTAGTTTAGTTTTTAGTTTGGTTTGGTTTGGTTTGGTTTTTAGTTTAGTTTGGTTTTTAGTTTGGTTTGGTTTGGTTTGGTTTGGTTTTTAGTTTAGTTTAGTTTAGTTTGGTTTGGTTTGGTTTGGTTTGGTGTTTAGTTTAGTTTAGTTTTTAGTTTAGTTTAGTTTAGTTTAGTTTAGTTTAGTTTAGTTTAGTTTAGTTTGGTTTAGTTTAGTTTAGTTTGGTTTGGTTTGGTTTGGTTTGGTTTTTAGTTTAGTTTAGTTTGGTTTGGTTTGGTTTGGTTTGGTTTTTAGTTTAGTTTAGTTTAGTTTGGTTTGGTTTGGTTTGGTGTTTAGTTTAGTTTAGTTTTTAGATTAGTTTAGTTTAGTTTAGTTTGGTTTGGTTTGGTTTGGTTGGTGTTTAGTTTAGTTTAGTTTAGTTTAGTTTAGTTTAGTTTAGTTTAGTTTAGTTTAGTTTGGTTTGGTTTGGTTTGGTTTGGTTTTTAGTTTAGTTTAGTTTGGTTTGGTTTGGTTTGGTGTTTAGTTTAGTTTAGTTTTAGTTTAGTTTAGTTTAGTTTAGTTTGGTTTGGTTTGGTTTGGTTTGGTTTGGTTTTTAGTTTAGTTTAGTTTGGTTTGGTTTGGTTTGGTTTGGTTTTTAGTTTAGTTTAGTTTGGTTTGGTTTGGTTTGGTGTTTAGTTTAGTTTAGTTTTTAGTTTAGTTTAGTTTAGTTTAGTTTAGTTTGGTTTGGTTTGGTTTGGTTTTTAGTTTAGTTTAGTTTAGTTTAGTTTAGTTTGGTTTGGTTTGGTTTGGTTTTTAGTTTAGTTTAGTTTAGTATAGTATAGTATAGTATAGTATAGTATAGTATAGTATAGTATAGTATAGTATAGTATAGTATAGTATAGTATAATATAGTATAGTATAGTATAGTATAGTTTAGTTTAGTTAAGTTTGGTTTTTGGTGTTTGGTTTGGTTTGGTTTGGGTTGTGGTGTGGTGTTTGGTTTTGTGTTTGGTTTGGTTTAGTACAAAAATTGTTGTTTTATGCAAAAACATATTTTTTAATTTGTAAGAAATGTCATCAGTAGTTAAAATAAAACAAATATTTTTACTCCAATACTGAAAAAGCGCTGAAGTTACTTGGTCAATACTAAAGTTATTGCTTTTATTTTTTAAACATTTGATTTATTTACTCAGTATGTTGAAAATATATTGTTGAAAATAACAAATAGATGACATGTTCATGACCATTAACTAAACTGAAATGCTCTAAATGACAATAATTTTATGTGAAATTTAGAAGAAATGTTGTCATTTTTAAGACTTAACCCAACACCATTGTAGGGCATCGTATATTGCTTTTGGCTTGTTTAGATGACTTTGCTCCCTGTTGGTTTATTTATATACTCAAATACTAAAAAATCTAGAAAATCCAGAGATTTTCATGTAATATTTACATTTTTCTTTTCCATTGCTGAAAAGTTATTACTTTTAACATATCTATTTAGATGCAGAGAAGCAGATGTTTCAAAAATTACAAATTAGCAGAATAAAATTATCTTAAAGGCAGGCCATCAAGTGGTGCACTACATTCTATGTTCTATTAAGTCATTGTACAATATGCAGTTTGACAGTATAAATATACAGTATAAACGTTTGGAAATTTTGTATAAGGAGGAAAAGAGCAAAACAAGAACTAGAACAACACATGGTCAGTTATTTGTTTTTATATACTTTTATTCTTTTTAGTGACCCTGTTGTCTTTGCCTATAATCCACAAATTGGGACTAATTAAATATGCCGATTTATTCATAGAACCCCACATGTATTTTCCCCCTTTTGTTTTATTGACACATTTAGCTCCAAAACACTAGCATTTATGTCTTTATATAACTATCGGTTATTTATGTGTTGTACACAGTACTGTAATGATAGTGTTGTTAAATTGAGCCAAATTATACACTGCAGGTTTGTGAATATCGACTTAAATAACAAACCACAATGTACATTATATATTGGAAGCAAATCACCCAAGCAGTGTGCGTCCCCATTAAAACGGCAGGATAACTGCTCCATAAGCCTTTAACACATGTAAATTGCAACATAGCTGAAGCCCATTTCCTTACACATGTGATCTGTAAATTGCTGCCACCCGAGGGCTGATGACATGTTTGAAGTCGGACAGGGTGGAGGGGCTGAGATTAAGCCAGATAATGGCTGCCTAATACTGCCAAACTGAAGATTTATAAAGCTGCTGCATCCGAAGCATCATGTTTTTGAAGATTGAAAACAGAATTGCGTGCAGGTTGAAGGTGGGAGTGCACCTAAGCCCCTTTGGCACATATATTCTGCATGAAGCCGGTGTCAAGATCGTATTCAAGGTTGTTAGGTTGATTAAAAAACTCTGACACAATAGGCAGATGTGGCGTTCCCCCTCACATTTATCACAACTACAGATCATCCTTCGAGAAATAGCAGATATAATCATTTTTCTTAGTGCGATGAAGAGTTTGTCATGCCCTCTGATGGACAGCTTTGCGGTGCCGTATGAATTTTTTTTTCCATTGCATTTTTTATGTTTATTAAAACCAGTCCGATCCCTGTTTTTACAGCCTCGCTTCCCTGTTTCATTCATTATAGTTTCTTATCTTGGCAGGCAATCAGAACTGCCAGGCAGCCAGTCCATTATGCACATATGAAGCCCATCACTCCAACCGGATTGGCCAATTCATCAAACATTTATCTTTTGCCCTGTGAACAGCGTGTCAATTTGCCTGTCACTCCCAAGCCTTCGCAGCCTCTTCGGAATAAAAACATTACTTTCCTACAACAGAAACAGCTTTGATGTTAAAGTCTGTGCTAATACCTTTATTTCAATATGTTGATGTACTTCTAACTGAAACTGTATATAGAGTAGGAGCAGTGCATTATTTTGCATCATTTCCTAATAGCAAACTAACGGTAAAAGAGGTGCGAATAAGAATATCGGGTCCCTCTGTTTTATTAGGTGGCTTTAACTACTATGTACTTGCATCAAGCAAAAAATCAATGTACTTTGTGTTCATAATGTATTACAGAACACTTCTAGTACTCTTGAGCTGTGATACTGGTACATTAAGGGACAGGTTTGATGGTAGGAGTGGGTTTAAGTTTGGGTTAAGATGTAAGTGATGGTCAACAGTGTACATTGTTATTATTATATGTAATAATATAATGTAATGTATAGTAATTACTGAAATTATTGGACCCTTTTCACAAGCCTGTTATGACGCGTTTAACAGTAATCACCATCTTAAATTTTTTAAAGTTTTTAATATTGAAATTTTTTAAAAAACGTATGAACATTTATATGTATTTATGTACAGTTGAAGTCAGAATTATTAGCCCCCCTGAATTATTAGCCCCCCTGTTTATTTATTCCCCAAATTTCTGTTTAACAGAGAGAAGATTTTTTCAACACATTTCTAATCATAATAGTTTTAATAACGCATCTCTAATAACTGATTTATTTTATCTTTGTCATGATGACAGTAAATAAGATTTTACTAGATATTTTTCAAGACACTTCTATACAGCTTAAAGGGACATTTAAAGGCTTAACTAGGTTAATTAGGCTAACTAGGCAAGTTAGGGTAATTAGGCAAGTTATTGTATAACGATGGTTTGTTCTGTAGACTATCGAGAAAAATTAGCCTAAAGGGGCTAATAATTTTGTCCTTAAAATTGTGTTTAAAAAATTTAAAACTGCTTTTATTCTAGTCAAAATAAAACAATTAAGACTTTCTCCAGAAGACAAAATATTATCAGACATGCTGTGAACATTTCCTTGCTCTGTTAAACATAATTTGGGAAATATTTAAAAAAAATAATAATAATTCAAAGGGGGGCTAATAATTATGACTTCAACTATATGTATTATATCATCTTTGCTTTAAATTACAAAAAATGAATTACCACTTGTGCAAGACATTTCTAATGCAGCATCTATGGGAGAGGACAGTAAATTTGACGTCGTTCTCTCTTGCTGCCGTCATCAGTCTTACACATTTTTTTTTATATATTATATATATATATATATATATATATATATATATATATATATATATATATATATATATATATATATATATATATTTGTTGTATTCTCCCATTTACTGCGCTCTAAGTTTTCCCAACTATGACAACTTCCGCTACTGAGAAACCCGGAAATGTGAAAAGGGTCTATTACAGATGTATTTATGTGTAGGTATTTATTCAATCATAAATACTATGTAAAAACATGTCTTTACAAAATAAATATTGTTGTAAACATTATTAGTTTCAGTGTAAGTACATATTAGTTAAGGTCACCAGATATATAACGGGGGTCCGAATATTGTGGCTGAAGCGGCAAGCTGATATCAACAGACCACTTTTAACACAGAAGCAAATATTCAGACTTTAAACCTTTTTCATTGTATTAACTTGCACAGTTTAATTGTTCATCTAAAGCAGGGGTGTCCAAACTTTTTCGTATGAAGGGCCAAAAACCAAATATCATTGAGAGCCCTGGGCCGAAGGTAAATGTACCATATACGTTACATTAAAGTACTGACCCCAATATGCTTACTCTTTTTCTATCGTGATTTCATTGAGTCTATTCTATCCTTCGCGCTGGTGGCATGGTTTGGAAGTCTGTCCCTTAAAAACAGGAATAGACCGAGCCAGCTTATTAGGTGGTCTAGCAGTTTGATTGGTGATTTACAGCTGAGTATTGAATCCCTGAATGGTAGGCAGTTTTTACAGATTGCCCAGAACATTAGTAGCTGTAGCTCTCATCCTTTGTCTGACGAGTTTATCTTACTCCCTTCGGGTCGAAAGTTTAAAATGTTTTTTAGTAGGACAAAACGTTACAGGAATAGCTTTGTCCCATCATCTGTTGTCACTCTGAATAGATTGTAATATTTGTAAAGGTACTTTTGTATGTGTATATGCGGGTATGTATACACTGTTAAAAAAATCCATAATTTTACGGTTTATTTCCAGCAGCTGGGGTGCCGAAAAAACCCCAAAAAATAACAGCCGTTAAATTACAGAAATTTACTGTAAAATAACAGACATGAAATTACAGAAATTTCCTTAAATTTAAATTTCTTGTCAATTTCTGTAATTCAACATCTGTTATTTTACAGTAAATTTCTGTAATTCAACATCTGTTATTTTACAGTAAATTTCTGTAATTTAACGGCTGTTATTTTACGGTTTATTTCCGCCGCCCCAGCTGCCGGAAATAAACCGTAAAATTACGGATTTTTTTTACAGTGTATGTGTGATTTAATTGTTTGTATCAAATGCCAAACTTTGCTGCAAAAAGAATCTACCTACGGGTACCAATAAAGTCGCAACTTCTTGCCATGGGTAATTTCTCGATTTATTTAATAATATTTCAAAATAAACAGGAAACATTACTTTACATTGTAAAATCTAATGCAGTATAGCTTTTTTAAATGATAACTTATTGCAATAAAAACATAAACAATCACATTTAAAACACAGTGGAGTTCAATGCTGAATACACTAGTCAAGCAGAATCTGCCTTTGACTTGATTTGCTCACTAAAGTCTCTGCATTGTCGGATGAAAATATGTACATTGACACAAAATCTGATTCATTTACGGCATTTAATCGAAACAATTAATTTCAGTTAGCTTTTCACAATTAAGCAAGCAAAGGGTTACTTTAAATTTGAATTGGCAATCTCAAAACCATCCCCATCATTCTCCCTCACTTCCCAGATGGGATGACGGGCCAAATCAAAGGTTACCATGGGCCAGCTTTGGCCTGCAGGCCCTAGTTTGGGCATCACTGACCTAAAGAAAAACAACATGTGCTAGCAAAATAAGCATGATAAATTTAGATTTCTTGAAATCTCCTCTCTTTAACTTTTAAACAATCCTCACGCAAGAAGCAATGAAATGGATCCAGTCAGTCATCCGCTATTGAACAAACCTGAGTCATGCTTTGAGGCCGAATCATGGTGCTGGTTGTAGATCAGCTGGTGAGTGTGTATGGCCTAGATCGCCCGTGGCTGTTCTGGGACCCACTTTTTTGGCTCCAGACGCATGGGTGACACTGTGGAGCTGAGGATATGAGAGAGACTAAATATCAAAGGATGATCAGAGCTGCTCTGTCAAGAACAGACACACTCGGGACTCAAAAAAAAAAGGAGAGCAGAGAAGAGAAAGGCCTTTTAAAACCGGCGAGCAAACAAGGGAATTATTGGCCACAGCAAAGGGAAATATCAAAGCTGGGAATATCATACAGTAGGAGGCTTTTGCTGAATGGGATCACTGCTGGAACGCAGACTCGGAATACAAAGGCAGCGTGAGTGTGTTTGAATGAGCGCTGCGTCGGAAAGTGTGTTATTTGCGGTTAGTGCTATTTGCTAACTCTGTTGTATCAGCTCGGCAGGTGCATCTGAATTCTTTTCTCGCTCTCTTTCTCTCCCTGGACATGTGACCTGAAAAAGCTGGCTGACTAATGGCTGCAGTGACTGACATTTCAACCAATAATCACAGAGTGTTTTTTTCCCCTGTTGTCAGCAGCAGTTTATCAATCAGCATGTCCGCATTAGTATTTGTCTATCGATCCATCCATCTCTGTCAAGCCATCTCTGTGTCATTGTCTGAGCTCTTGTCCTCTTGTTTGGCTTCTTTTGAGGATAGTCTGCATAGTAATTTGTTTTACAGGCCCCTGGCTTTGAAAGGTTGCTTAACAGCATTTACATGGCGGCCTTTTGAAGAGGCGTGGAAGCAGACGTTCTCAGCGAGTGCTTTTTTCACATGTCAGCGAACTGTCACCATCTACACGGGATCTTTTCAACATAACCTTTGTTAATAATGTAATCGTTTGACCTTAATTTAATGCGGTCGGTGTTTGTCCATTCCGGTGTGCATTATGGCTAATAATGGGATTACGAGACATCCCGGTTTCACAAGCAAGATTTACCGTCAGGATGTTAGTTGTCCCAATAATTAGCACCATCATATACAAGCTGGTCTCAGTAAAACTACACCTGTCACAAAAGCATGATTATGCACCATGATGTTGCTCCTCTTTTTCAATTTGGTGGCTTAATGAGGGGAATATTTCCACAAGTGTGTCGCTACCAAAATCATCCATGAGAAAGTTTTTGTGTCATAGTTTCTTTCTTTATGGAGGTAACATTTGTTAGGAGAATACATCACTAGTCCCATTTTTGGTTTGATAATTTGTGTTCATTACATCAGCAAGGGTAAGAGTGCCTTTCGTATAGCTTATTTTCTGACATGGAAGCACACTATAGTAATTACTATAGAGATTTTGAACCATACTTTAATAGAATGTATTATATTATAGTATTCACAACTCTTCTTAACCCTTAGGTATTGTTGGGGATGTTTTCATCCACTTTTGGGTGATTTTGAGTCTTAATTTGGCTGTAACCTTTTCTGTTTCAGCTAGCAGAATGATTTTTGGTGATAATCTTATTTTGACACATATTTTGAGAAAATGCTTTGAATTTTCCTCTGAAACAAACACTTAAAAAAATCGACAATACACTCTGGGCAAATTTACCACCTTTTTGTTATGTTAGGGATGAAAACATCCACTAAATCAAACTGCTGTAAAAATTTGAATAATTTATTTTTTTTTTTTTTTGCATAAATCTGTAAATCAACCTCAGTCCTGATCAAAACTACTAAATTGCTTGGGAAATTATGGGATTTTAACTCTTGAATTGCCAAATTCATAAATGATGTCACTGATTTGGTGAAAAAACACACACAAAATTATGTATTTTCAATACAAAAAGTAATTGTGGACTGGATTTTTTAAACGTTTATCACAGGCTTGGATATGTGAAACAACATTGCCTTTGTAATGTAATGTAATGTAATGTAATGTGTATTTATATAGCGCATTTATTGTGTATGGCCATACACCCAAAGCGCTTTACAATCATGAGGGGGGGTCTCTCCACACCACCACCAGTGTGTAGCATCCACTTGGATGATGCGACGGCAGCCACAGGACAACGGCGCCAGTGCGCTCACCACACACCAGCTATTGGTGGAGTGAAGAGATAGTGATAGAGCCAATTCAGTAGATGGGGATTATTAGGAGGCCATGATGGGTAAGTGCCGATTGAGGGACTTTGGCCAGGACACCGGGGTTACACCCCTACTCTTTACGAGAAGTGCCATGGGATTTTTAATGACCACAGAGAGTCAGGACCTCGGTTTAACGTCTCATCCGAAAGACTTTGATGCATTGTTTTTGATTGATTTTCATTTTTTTCTCCCTCCCTTTACTGTTAGTGGCTGTTTTTGCCTTATTGACTTCCATTATAACCACATTTTTTAGTTACAAAACCATGACATCACATCATCATGCTTTTTTGGATTGTTGGTGGTTTTCCCTGTTGGGAAGAGGTAAAATTTGTAATTTTTACTAATGATCATCAGTTGGCATCATTAACCCTTTAGATAGGCCTGTGCAGAAAAGATTTTATATGGAGTATAACAGCAAATTAAAGTGTGTAAATGTGTATCTGTGTGTGAGAGTGACTTTTACGCACTTACCTTAATGTGTCTGAGAAAATCAAAATATGCATCCCTGCTCTCAGGTAAACAAAAACAAAGACTGTGTATTTATGCACCATCAAATGTTGTTATAATGGAAGTCAATGGGGCAAAAACAGCAACCAACAGTAGATTAGGGAGAAATAATGGAAATCTAACAATGCATCAAAGCCAATGTTGTTACTAATCATTCACATGTCTAGACTGTAATAAACGTTTTTTTTTTTTTTTTTTTTATCCAGTCCACAATTACCTTTTATATTGAAAATGTTTCATTTTGTGTTTTTTTTTCACCAAATAAGTGACATCATTTGTGAATTTGGCAAATAAAGAGTTTACATCCTGTAATTTTCTAAACAATTTAGTAGTTTTGATCAGGACTGAGATTAATTAACAGATTTATGCAAAAAAAAAAAAAAAAAATGATTCATCTGATGCATTTTTACAGCAGTTTAATTCAGTGGATGTTTTTATCCCTAACATAACACAAGGGTAGTACATTTGAACAGTGCACAAGGGTTCATTAACTGTAGTTAATTAAACTGTAGTATTAAGAGAACTGATCAACTGTATTGAACACTAGTCGTTACTACACTAAAACCCTGAAATTAGTGTAGTTAACTCAAAATTGACTGAAAGTTTATTCTACTCATTTAAAAAAGAGATTTGAACTCAGCGTTGAAGCTAATGGGTTAATTAAATACCTCATTACTTCAACTTAAATGTTCACAGTACTCATATAGTTTATTTTTTTTTATACCTCAAATAGTTTGTTGCAATTGGTTTCCTCAAACGGTTTGAGTTACCTTAACTTCTTGTGTAAAGTAAAGTGGTGTATTGTAATATAACATACCATATAGTTGTAGTGATTGTAGATTTTCTGTGTCACCACTGCTACTATAATTAGCACAACATATTTATTCACATACTTTACTATAGTATGGTTCAAAAACACTGTAGTATTTAATATAAACAAACAAAGTAGTTCATATGTGTTTATTGCAGTTCAACGAAACTAAAGTTAAATAATAAAATGCATTTGTTTACTAGCCCACTTGACGCATAGTGAGTTGCAATTCTGGAAGCTGTTCATCAATCAGTCAGTCAAATAATTAGCTTAATTTGTCATAAGTAAAGTTTAGGGATGCAGGACATATTAGCTGCCATATCGTTTTGACTGATGAGTGATTATATTTAATGTTATTGGTGTCAGGCAGGTGTGTCAGTGATAGAGAGCACAGAGGAAATTAAGTCAGGTCTGAAAGTAATTTACTGTAGTTATAGCAGGATAAAAAAACATGAAGGGACAACATGTCCCAAATAATCAGTAAATCAGTGTTTCAAAAATGGAATGATGTCAATAAAATGTCTTGTAATAGTCATTGTCGCCATTCAATATCTTAGCTCAGTCGTTAGCAGAAAGAAAAAAACTATTCTGAGAGGAGCTTTTAACTGAGTATAACAAACAGTTAAGAAATCTGGTCATCTTATTTGAAAGCAAATGTAGTCTGTAGTTGGAGTAATCAGGCAATAATAAGGTTAATATAGTTTTACACTTTTAAGTTAGTTTTTATGTCAATAATATTTTTAAATTTGCTGTAAAATTCAGTTAAATTTTTAGTTTGTTTCATTTATAGTTTTGTTAGTTTTATTTATTTGTACTGTATATAGTTTAGTTTTAGGGCGGCATGGTGGCTCAGTGGTTAGCACTATCGCCTTAAAGCAAGAAAGTCACTGGTTCGAGTCCTGGCCGGACCAGTAGGCATTTCTGTGTGGAGTTTGCATGTTCTCCCCTTGTTTGCGTGGGTTTCCTCCAGGAGGTTCGCTTTCCTCCACAATCCAAAGACATGCGCTATAGGTTATTGAATAAACTAAATTGGCTGTAGTGCATAAGTGTGTGAATGTGAGCGCGTATGGGTCTTTCTCAGTACTGGGTTGCAGCCGGAAAAGCATCCGCTGCAAAAAACATATGCTGGATATATGGCGGTTCATTCCGCTGTGGTGACCCCTGATAATTAAGGGACAAAGCCGAAGTAAAATGAATGAATGAATAGTTTAGTTTTATTTTTTTATTCCCTCACTCACTTTCCTTTAGCTTAGTCCCTGCTTTATTAGACCTTGCCACAGCGGAATGAACTGCCAATTACTGTGGCATATGTTTTATGTGGCGGATGCTCTTCCAGCCACAACCAAGCACTGGGAAATACACGCTCACACACATATACTACGACCAATTCTATTTATCCAATTCACCTATAGTGCATATCTTTGGACTGTGAGGGAAACCGGCGCACCCAGAGGAAACCCACGCAAACACGGGGAGAACATGCGTACAGAAATAATTATGGTAACACTTTATTTCGATGGTCCATTTGAGTATTAGTAGACTGTCTGTTTAATATCTGTTGATACTGCTCCTTCAACAGACATTTAACTGACTATAAGAAACTTTGCAAGTACATGTCAATAACACTAACCCTAACCTAACAGTCTACTTATAATCTAATGAGAATTAGTTGACATGTAGTCGCAATGTAACAAACAGACCATCAAAATAAAGCGTGACCATATTTAGTTTCTGTTTTAGTTTTATTAATTTAGTTTAATAGCTTAATTAAAAGAACATGTCCAGCAAAACAAAGTTTAGTGTTTACGTTTACTCTCATTCAAGCCTTTTAGCAAATAATAGTAAAACAGTAGTTTGAACAGACACTCAACCCAAAACTGTTAAATAGGAAAAGGTAAAAGAACTATGAATAATTCTCAGCAAACTTCTTCATATTATAGATCATGTATGTTAAACATGTCTAGTTTACATTTTTTGTCAAATGAACAAAATCGTATACTTTTTTTCTGTAAAAGCAGCATCTACACTGTAAAAAAGCTAATTAAACTAAGTTAATCATGTTCTAACTTAATTTCATAAGTTACGCAAGCTGTTTTAAGTCAGTTTAACATAATATAAGTTCAATGGAATAGGGTTCATTTGATTTAGCTTAAACATTTACAGCAACCATGTTTTTTTTACAGTGTACATACTGTATATTTCTCTATATTTTTTCCACCACAGAATGAGTGCTAATTAATTCTGAAGTTGTAGCTAACTCTACTTTTATTTCAGTTATATTTTTAGTAACTGTTAGTGTCGGATAGTTACAGTTTTTCATTCATTATGATTTCTTTATTATTCTTTTTTATTATTCTTTTTTTAAGAGTTTTCACCTTTAATTGAGAGAACAGTAGAGTATAGACAGGAAAGCGTGGGGAGCAGAGAGAGGGGAAGGATCGGCATAGAACTTGGGTCACTGTGAACACCGAAGTGCCATGTGTCGATGCATTAACCACTACGCCAGGGCTATTCAATTAGTTTGTCATGGAGTCCAGTTCATGAAAAGCATCGCAAATGAGGGGCTGAGAGATATGACTTGCAATGTAAATGATGACACAACAGCAATATAAGAGCCATATGCTGTTTTTGCTCCTTAAGACACACATGTTGGCTTTTTCTACAATAAAACGTTAATATGTTGTGTTTTGAAACTACATAATATCAGTGCAATGTGACTTTTTATTTCGAAGCACAACAAAATCAGTGTATTGCTCAAGTAGGCTTCTACATTCAAACTCATTCATATGTTATGTTTTGAACTACATAACAATTAGGGATGCAACGATTATAGATTTTGGTTGTACGGTTATAGTCTAAAGAATAATCATGGTTTCACGGTTATCACAATTGTTATGCTTTTATTAAATTTAAAACACTACTAGTTTAGAAAATCACAAGAAAACTGCTTATATTTTAAACTGTTGTTTATTGCTGCTCAGTAACCAAATACAGCACAAAATATTAATAAAAACAAACAATAGCCTATTTCTCTCTTTGGACTTAAAAATAAATGAAAAGGTTTTTGATTTAAACATGAGTGATAATTTTACAATGAAAATAAATGACAGAACAATGAATAAATAAATAACAATAAATAAAACATTGTATTTGTCTAATGTTAATTTAAGCTATATATTAGCTAAGCATTTAAATGAACTGTTGTTATTATCTGCGTTCATACATATATAATCATTTTAATAATTTGTAATAATTTGTCTAACCTATCTTTTGTTTACATTGCACTGAAAGCCACGCACAACTCTCACCACTACAGCGCGAGTGTGTCGGTACGCTTGCGAGCCGTGTGCGCACCGCTCTCGATATGCGCACGTCTCTATTGGAAATAATACACTTGCGTGCTGAAAAGATGCAATATGTGAACAACGTGGTCCTATAGTTAATCCAATGTGTGTGCATATTAGCCTCAGTATAAGCTTGGAACTTTAAACTAGCACACAGTTGGCATAACTTTGTTTAACTGCAGCAGTTTTGTTCCATGCAACAGAAATGCAGCGTTAAGAAGCCTTTACGATTGATTAACCGTAATGAATTTAAGCATGGTTAATAGTGAAATCGGCTAATCATCGCATCCTATTAACGATATCAGTGCATTGTACAAAAGGCCTTTTCTCCAAACATTTCCAAATGTTTTCGGCTGCCCGCACCACTCGCTTAAGCCTGGTTTATACTCGACGTGTCCGCTAGTTCACTTGAGTGCGCACGGCGGATGTGACGTCATCGCGGAGGTTCGCTTTGGGAGCGCGCGACATGATTTTGGCTGACGGAGCTCATGTTTTTTTTGAGACTCGAGCGAACAGTTTGCGTGCCGCCGCATTTGATTTGAGTTGAATATGAAACGCTTTACATTTTGTCTGAAACAGGTACAGCTGTACAGACATCTTTATGATCCGTGATCATATAGATAACCAGATGATCAATAATTCTTGGCTAGAAATTGCAACAGCCATGGGAAAGGAGGAAAATATTTGTTAAAAAGGTTTGGGAAAACCTGAGGGATAAGTTTGTTAAAGCCAAGAGAGGCCATGGCAAAAGTGGAGACCCGGGTACACAATTACAGAATACGTTTTTCCACCAATAGGTTTTATAGTGATGTAAATGTTACAATTTTGAATTTAAAACAAGTTAATTGTTACAAAACTGTAATGAAGGAACACAATTTTTTTCTTTGATAACTGGAAAGGAATATTTGAACCTCTCGGTTTACAATATACTGGTGCCCTGTTTTTCTAGGCTTTATTGGTGATAATGGTCAGGAACGTTGGACCATTATTGCCTTTTTAGCATAAGAAGAGGACAGAAACTAGCCAGACAGTAATGTGTGAATTGTGGAGCGAGCTAAATCTATAAAAACATCTGTATTTTTTAGTAAGTGTGCTTTTTATTTTGCTTTTATTCTTGCCATAATAAAATATATTTGTAGAGCAACCCATGTTCTCTTGTTATTCATATTTTAATAAATTTTAATAGGTAGAACTGTCCGAGATATTAACAAAATCATTGTCTTTTCGGCTTAGTCCCTTTATTAATCCGGGGTCGCCACAGTGGAATGAACCGCCAACTTATCCAGCGCATGTTTTACACAGTGAATGCCCTTCCAGCCACAACCCATCACTGGGAAACACCCGTACACACTCATTCACACACGTACACTACGGACAATTTAGCCTACCTAATTCACCTGTACCACATGTCTTTGGACTTGTGGGGGAAACCCACGCGAACACAGGGAGAACATGCCAACTGACCCAGCCGAGGCTTGAACCGGTGACCTTCTTGCTGTGAGGTGAACGTGCTACCCACTGCGCCACCATGTCGCCCACCATGTCGCCCATATGCATTAGGGTTACCCACATAAGATGCCTCTGACCTGTCCTACGCTTGCATCATGGTCACTTGGTCACCTTATTTAATAACATAATCATGTGTTGTTCCAGCACAGTGTGTTGTTTAGCAGCTAAAGCTCTTGTGCTAACTCAAGCAGAGCGAGCCAGACGTGCCGCACTGGCAAACATGTTGAGATATTCACTGTGACAATGAGCTTGATCATAATTATCTTAACAAGGAGAGGGTTCATTGGTGTGGCTCGTTAAATCTATCTCTCTTTCTCTTTCTCTCATGTCTCCCCGTCCATCTCTCTCCTTCTCGCCTTAGATCAGACGAGCTCCCTGCATTGTGCTATTCTGTCATTGTGGTGTGACTTTGAAGACGCTGGTGAAAATGTGCAGTCAGTTTTGGATTCCCCATGGGGACGAGGTGTGAATCAGAGAGGTTCCTACCTGAGAGGGTGTTTGTGTGTGATTGAGTTTTAGATTGCTTGTGTATTGACATTTGGTTTTCATAAGTGAATGTACAGGATTTACTCACCCGTAGGTTGTTTGTTATTCTGTGGGAGACTTTCCGTATAAAAACAGATCAAAGTGTCTGTGTCAATCAGAGAAACACCGATAAGAAATTTCACGGAAGTGTCAAAAAACATTGTATTTATTTTTAAATGTAACTTGGCAAAGCTTTGCAAGCTAATTTAAATATGCTGGATGCAAGGTATCCATACATAAGTGTTATTCCTTAGACTACACAATATCAGTCTAATCTATTTGATGTCAAAATGGTAAAAACTATTAGCTTTGGGACTTGACTATTCGCTTTGTCTTGTGTAATTAGTCATAGTGAATGACGAACAATGCCACATGCCAATTTCGCATGTTAATAATAAAAAAACAGAAGCCTACAATAAAATACACAATATTTTGTCTTGTTATTTAGCTTCTTCCTCTTTTTCTTTTTTATTCCATTCACAAAATGCTGTTGCCTCAAATTTACATTTACTTTAGATTACACAGTTGTGACTTTTTTGTATAATACATTGTCTTTTAGTTTTTTTATGAAGACCCGAAAAGGACGTGATGGTGGGGGAAAAATGAGTGGAAGAAAAAAATAACTGGATGGGAGAAAAAAAAGAGTTATAGGAGAAAAAAAAAATTATATATACTGTATATATATATATATATATATATATATATATATATATATATATATATATATATATATATATATATATATATATATACTGTGTGTGTGTGTGTGTGTGTGTGTGTGTTTATATATATATATATATATATATATATATATATATATATATATATATATATATATATATATATATATATATATATATATATATATATATGTTTATATACAGGATATATATATATTTATATATGTATATATGTTTATATACAGGATATATATATATATATATATATATTTATATATGTATATGTACATATGTATATATATACAGTATGCGTTGCCTTGTTCCACAAACACTTCCTGTTAACTTCATGCATGTCAACCCTTCGGTTTTTGCAAGGATTATCCCGTATTTTACCATTCTATCCCACTATTATCCTATTATTAAGTATTTTCCCATATTTCTCCCATAGTTTTAATCTTGAAAGCACGTTGAAATGAATATAAAAATGTCTGCACTTTCCATTAAAGCTGTTCGTCAATCATCGCCCTTCATATGTAACCTGAATCAGTGAATGCATATACTGTAGTGCTGACTGACAGACACGCTCCGTATGATAAACTCAACCATCTTCTGTACACGCCATTTAAAGAGGAGCTAAAGTGCAGGACACTTTGGGATTCAGGTGTGTTTTTAGGTCACACTTTATTTTGATGGTCCATTTGTTGAATTTAAGACACATTGCATCTACATGTCAACTAATTCTCATTAGATTATAAGTAGACTATTAGGTTGAGGTTAGGGTTAGTGTAAGTTGACATGTACTTGCATAGTCAGTTAAATGTTGTTGTTGAAGGAGCAGTATCAACAGATAATAAGCAGACAGTCTGCTAATACTCAAATTGACCATCAAAACAAAGTGTCACCATTTTTTTAACAGACAAATACACTTAATAATATGTAACATGTCCGTCCTGCGTGTTTTATTTTAAACACAACTCATTTTCTCTTAAATCTGCACAAACAGTTACTAAAGTAATCGAATGCTGTTTGTGCTCATTTAAGAGAAAATGAGTTGTGTTTAAAATAAAACATGCATGGTGGACATGTTTACATATTATTAGGAGTATTTGTCTATTAAAAAAACAGTAACACTTTATTTTGATGGTGAATTTGAGTATTAGCAGACTGTCTGTTTAATATCTGTTGATATTGCTCCTTCAACAGACATTTAAATGACTATAAGAAACTTTGCAAGTACATGTCAACTTACACTAACCCCAACCTAATGATCTATTTTTAATCTAATGAGAATTAGTTGGCATGTAGATGCAATGTAAAATAAATTCAACAAATGGACCATCAAAACAAAGTGTGACCTAAAAAAACACACCCGAATCCCAAAGTGTCCTGCACCAAGTGTCCTGCAATGGCGTGTACAAAAGCTGAATGAGTTTATCATACGGAGCGCGTTCGTCAGTCAGCGCTTATACATGCATTCGCTGATTCAGGTTACATATGAAGGGCGATGATTGACGAACAGCTTTAATAGAAAGAAAGTCAATGCAGACATTTTTATATTCATTTCAACGTGCTTTCAAGATTAAAAATATGGGAGAAATATGGGAAATAATTAATAATAGGATGACAGCGGGATAGAATGGTGAAATACGTAAGCATCCCGGCAAAAATGGGAGGATTGACATGTATGAAGTGAACAGGAAGTGTTTGTGGAACAACCATTTTGCAAGGGAACGCAAAACATCTTTGTAAGGGAACGGACAAACTTCTTCCCCACAATCACGTCTCCTCCGGGTGTCCGTAGGTTTTTTATAATTTGTAATTAATGTCTTTATTCATTTATTTTTTAGTATCTTTTCAGACAGTATTTTTCACTAAGGCAGATTTGTGCTTCCATTGTAAGGCTGCAAGGAGTAAGTGAACAACAATCTACATTTCAGGCGAACCATTAAAAGCACATGGCAATTAATCATTCAGTTAGCACCACATTTTGAAAGTTTCCCACTTCTGCACTGTACAGATGTTGCATATAATACAGCAGTGCAAATGTTTAGGCACAATGCGTTGTGGGTAAATTAGGGTTGAATCCCTGTTTGTTGTTTAGAACGCGATTTGGCCGCTCCCTTGGCTGTGAATTTAACTGATTAAATCACCTTTTGCACACAGCAGTAGTGACACGAAAACAACAATTAATAAGCAACCCCCTGTGACGCGCGGATGCCTCTTAACTAAGCGGCTAATAACATTACACCCGCCCAGATACAGGCGAGGCAAACAGGTGGAGGGGGCTCGCAAAAACAGCTTTCATTTATCGAGCAGGGACATTTTTCCGCATATGCAATTTTGCTCAATTTGAATGTATTTCTCATGTGATTGGAGTTCTTGGCGCTCCGCTGTAATATTTTTACTTTGTTCCTCATCTAAAGCCCATAAAATTTCATCAGCTATGTTGTACACGATAAGAGCGAGGTATTTGCATAACACAACAACAGAGAGTTTTATGACACTGACAGCAGGACCGATTTGTTCGTTGGTACAATAGTTGGGCGTCTTCCAAAGGCAGACTTCACCTGGCTAGAAATCAACATTTACTCTTCTTCCCAGATTGTCATGGGATTTTCCATGCTGTTTATGCCACAAAGGGTCTCACGACAAATCAAATTGATAAGATTATAGGCATGGGACGATAACCGGTTTCAAGGTTTACAGCGTTTTGGAAAAGTCAGGGTATTAAAGCCGCAAACAAATTATGATATACCGTTCCTAAGATACAGTTGAAGTCAGAATTATTAGCCCCCCTTTGAATTTTTTTTCTTTTTTAAATATTTCCCAAATTATGTTTAACAGAGCAAGGACATTTTCATTGTATGTCTGATAATATTTTTTTCTTCTGGAGAAAGTCTTATTTGTTTTATTTCGGCAAGAATAAAAGCAGTTTTTAATTTTTAAGGTCAAAATTATTAGCCCCTTTAAGCTATTTTTTTCCGACTGTCTACAGAACAAACCATCGTTATACAATAACTTACCTAATTACTCTAACTTAACTAGTTAACCTAATTAACCTAGTTAAGCCTTTAAATGTCATTTTAAGCTGTATAGAAGTGTCTTGAAAAATATCTAGTCAAATATTATTTACTGTCATCATGGCAAAGATAAAATAAATCAGTTATTAGAAATGAGTTATTAAAACTATTATATTTAGAAATATGTTGAAAGAATCTGCTCTCCGTTAAACAGTAATTGGGGGAAAAATAAACAGGGGGGCTAATAATTCTGACTTCAACTGTATATGTAAACTGTTTTTTTTCTTTCATGTATTGTAATGAAATTTGTGTTTTTGAAACTAATGAAGACAGCAGAAGTAAATGATTTATTTAAATTATGTACCCTGACATGTTTACTGTTCCAAAATATCATAAGTGTTTCCTAAAATTAAATATATTGTGTTCAATGGGGGAAAAAAGTACTTGTTTTTTACTAAGACATTTAAAAGGAACTTATTTTAGAGCAGTAATCATGATACCATGATGATATTTTTTATCCAAGGTTATCATACCATCAGAAACTTATAAAGGCCCATGTCTATAAGATTATCCCATGCAAGTGTTATTGTTCCATTTCACCTCAAGAGCACATCGGATTGTTCCTCGCTCAAGGACTCTGACAGATCTAAATGTCAATTAACTAAGGGTGGACATATTAACGTAGTAGGATGTCAGCCTCTGCCATTTGAAGGATTAGAAACACACACCCCGGCTTTTATGCACCTTCCATGCCATGAACTTTGGAAGGCCCCGACATTACCCTGAGCACCACCCTCCATCATGTTTATGCCAGCGCAGGGCGGGGAAAAGACCCAGACAGAGGGAAAGTCCTTGGGGACTGTGTGCATGGGGATTAGGTATCGTGATGGGGAATAAAAGGAGAAACGTCAAACTTTTACCCCCTAAAAGCAATTGTTTTTAACTCTAAGTGGCTCGTGGTGAAAGTTGCAGAAGTTGTACTCTTTTCCGTTTGTGGCTAGGCATTATAGTTGCGCTGGGAAAATGATGGATGACGAGTTAAATTTGTGTTGGGGGAGTGAAGGTGAACTGTGACAGAGTTATTTATCTTGGGAATGGAGGGTTAGGGTCAGGCAAAGCTGGGTGCCTGAAGGCACAAGACATTGACAAATTCATCCCGCACACTGCATTTCTGAAGCCCTTTTGTTTTGAATTCTGGCTACTCACGAGTGACCCTCATCACTCACACTGCCAGCGTGTGAAGGATGCCGCACCATGCCAGGGGATCTTAGCACCACTAATTCTTATCATTCACTCTCCTGACAGTCCCAAGCCCAAACTATTCCGGCCTGTGAAAGAACCCGCCTGAAATATTTATTTCTGCACATAATGGCTGCCCAGATTTAGGGCCATATCATTTTTCCTCTCTTGCCTTATCATTGCAGGTCACTGACAGGCCTGAAAGCGTTCAGCCAACTGGAAGAGCTGATTGTGGACAACAATCTTCTCGGAAATGACCTCCGGTTGCCCAGGTTACCACGGCTCCATACCCTAACACTCAATAAGAACCAAATATCCTTTCTTGAGCTTTGCTTTTCAGCTTTCATGCTTGACTAAAACGACAGGATACTCGGAGTGTTCCTTTGAGATACAGTGGAGGATCTCCTTTTGCCACACTTTGCCTCTGTAAATGATGTTATTGTGTTAAATTGAGCTCCTGTCTAATGGGCTTGCTTCACTTGAGTTTGTGCCATGGTGACCTCTAGTGGAAGAGAGGCAAAACGAAATCTCCAGTGCAGTCTCATGACTGAAAGATAAAGCTCTTTCTTAGAAACAGATCATATCAGCATGACCCATATCATTGTTACAGTATATTAGCATAGAGCCACATGACCAAAGAGCAGAGCAAACAGAGTTTGTTAACCCAAATTTGAACCCTCAGTAAAGAATTAGCTGTTTAATAAGCTAACACACAAAGCTACCTCAAGCTAAAAAAATAATAATAATACAAATCTTTGGAGTCAGACTGGAAATTTCAGGTTTCCTTCCACTGACAGTCAACAATTACATCACTATGACACGTTACATTTAGTTTGTGTGATGAGACGCAAAGAGAAATAAATGGCGAAAGTAAATGTGCTAGCCTGACGAAAATTTATGCTCTGCTGTTTGTCGCTGGATGCTATCCATCTACATAATAATGACGCAGCCTCACCCTCTGTTCTCCAAACAGCTCTCCTCCGACAGAGTGTCAGCAGCTCAGACCCGAATTCTGCTGTGAAGTGGTCTGCACATGCTAATGGGCCAATTATTTACATCCTGTAGTGGCCTGCTGCCATTGAAATTCAAGTGCTGCATTAGTGTGGTTGTATTTTGACACGTTTCGGGCACCATTTTCCAATGAAGTGAATGTATTAGTGATGAATTTTCTGTGAAGTGGCTGTTTGTTTCCCTGCACTGGGTAAAGGGGGGTGGGGGGTGTCCATGGCTTAGGGAGTCACTAACTGTTTTTACCACAAGGCATCCATCATTTTGTCAATGTTTTTAATGTTCTGCACTAAGCCACCCAGGAAATGGGAAGAGGAACGAGAGAAGAGAGCAGCCAAACTCACAGCAAATGCCAAAATCTCGCCCTTAAATTTGCCCGTTCTTTGTATTCTCAAGCACAATGCCTGTTGAGCTCTTTTCTGGAGGGTTTCAGTAAATGTGAGTTGTGCTTGTTGGCCAGACCAAGAGAGAGTGCAGAGTAAATGCTAATGTAATTAACAGCCCAGATTCCTTGACCTCTGCCCTGTGACACCTCACCGACATCGAGGCCCTGCTGGAGCATTTGGTGGTAGTGACGCCAGCCCTGGAATACCTGAGCCTTCTGGGAAACGAGGCCTGTCCCAACCAGCTGGTCAGCATGGATAAAGATGAGGACGACTATCAGAGATACAGGTCAGAACATTCACATTCTCAGTAGGAGTTGTTTGGATTTGATGTCTGTAATATACACATGTATACAAAGATCTGAAAAAAAATATTAATTAATAAAATTAAGACATTTTGTGTTTGAATATAAGGTATGACTATTTCAGATTCTAGATTATTCACAGTACACTACCACTTAAAAGCATTATTATTATTTAATTTGCCAAGGGTGTATTACATTTGTTCAAACTGACATTTAGCTATTTATAAGTGATAACTGTACTTTCGATTTATTTAAAGTACAAATAAATAAATAAATATTAGGCAGCACAACTGTTTTGAACATTGATCTTTATATTTAATGGTTCAGGGGTGTGCTAATTTAACAAACAGTTGACAAAATATTCATGCATGTCAATGTATAGGGTCTATGCAATACTGTAGCTAAAGTGACTGCAGTGTCTTATACTGTATACAGCAAAAGGCAGCAAATCACTCACTGCTCTAATATTAGATTTAGGATCATGTGACCCTGAAGACTGGACTAATGTCTGCTGAAAATTCAGTTTCGCTATCACAGGAATAAATTAAATTGTATAATACAATAAAATAGAAGAAAAACCTACAATATTCTTGTATTTGTCTTTAAATGTAAAAATTGAACACTTTCAGAAATATATCTTAAATACAATCAGACAAATATCTAAAGTTAGGATTTGGTATGTTTATATGAGCAATATCATACGAGTAGCAGTGTGATATGGCTGTATATCAGCACTGGTGGGAGGTGTGCATTGCCTTAGTGTCCTACCAGTGACAATATACAGCCATATTGCACTGCAACGAGTGTGATATTGCGTTTATACAAGAGTTCGAAGGCATAATTGAAGGCATCAATATAAAAAAGAAAATCAAACACAGAGAGTCTAAAAACCCTTTTGTATGAGGAACTACTTTCCTCCGCCATTCCTTCACATCTGCAGACGTCAGAACAGCAGAAACCGTTGCTACTTCACTAACGTCACTTTAGAGCTAGTATTTAAATGATTCTCTAATGTGAGAATCAGCGTGTTATTATCTAAAATGATGGTAAAACAGGAGATTTTGCTGATATTTTAAGATTATAAGGCTGAATGGCATTAAATACCATCAATCTAGAGACATTTCCCAGTATTTCTCTGTTTCAGTCGGGAGACAACAATAACTAACTTCAAAAAAGCCAAAGCAGCATAAAAAATGCTAAACACATGCAGGCATTTCCTTTTTTTTTTTTGTTTTTCTTCTTTTTTTTTTTTTACTGAGCTCTAGAGCAGGGGTTCCCAAACTTTTCAGCCCGTGACCACCAAAATAACAATGCCAGTGACTCGCCACTCCCAATATCCTCTGAGGTGGTTATAAATACAGAAACCGTGCATGCAATGGCACACACACACCAATAGACCCATGTCTATTCTTCATTGAATTTTTTTTATGTATGTCAATGCTGTAAATGTGCCAGAAAGTTTAACCTGCTGTTACAAAATCAATCTGCTGCATCTGACGCTATTGCTGTGTCTTTAATATCCAATAGAAGTAGTAACTATAAGCTACTATAGTAACTATATAGTATATAGTAACTATAAACAATTTGTTTATTCTTATGGTTCTTATGGTCATTCTTATGGTTTAATAAAAATAAATAGATTTTTGGAAATCACCTGGCGACCCCCTCTTCATTGTCCCGCGACCCCTCGGGGGGTCCCGACCCCCACTTTGGGAACCACTGCTCTAGAGTACCGAAAACAGGAGACTCAATAGAAACAAACAGATGGCCAACCAAAAAGTAACTCAGGGTTATACAAAAAGTGGCCAACACAAAATACACACATTCCTTATGGCCTGTTTCCCCTGAGTGGTACAGTACGGTACGGGTCAGTACGGGTCTGCTAAAAGGGTACCTATGGTACTCTTTTTGTGGGCGTGGTGTACGACAGAAAGTTTCAGTCAACGTCATTCTCGCTCGAGAAAACGTTAAAGTAAAGCTGTACGGGACGTTCACATATCATATGAGAAGCACTTCTCACAAAACTGATGCTTTATACTCACAAATACGTGTGTATAAATGTTTATTAATAACCTGTTTATAACCATGATTTGATTATAACTGTAGATCAATGATGAGTGCGAAATAGCCTACTGTAACGTCTGCAATTATATAAATAAATAAATAAATGCAACATATATGAACACATACAGACCCTTATAGTTTCCGATATGTTACCAATTACAGAAAAACTACACACAGCATACATTTAGTCCTTATTTGGGTTCAAAAACAACACGCAACATATAGCCCAGTCAGCGCAAACCTCTCATCTGTATCTTTAATCTTCACCAGCACATGTAACCTCTTGTTAGAAAGTAATTCCATCATTCCGAGTTCATAATAGTCCAAAAGGTGATGATAATAGGTAAACATGGCAGTTTGTTCATGTTTTAGGTTGCTGAAAGAATCTTTTGCTTCTTCCGGCTTCTCCTTTGTTTTTTCGCACCACTCTCGCGTTTGTTCGTTTCTGACAGGATTGGATGTCAGAAACACTTCAATAATCACGCACACATTATTATCATCAGCTCAAGAAGTTTGTTATTTCAAATATAGACATGCGGCATGCACAAACGAGAAAGCAAAACCACTCGCCGTTTGGACAGTCTTGTAAAAAACTACGGGCCCCAGGGCAGATTCTGCTCTTATTGGATTTGTTCATTAAGACAACTACAAGGTTTGTTTAAGCTCGGGTCAACCATGGCTCACTATTACATGTATATATTATTATGGTGAAATGTCACGGTTGTGTATTTAAAACATGCCGGTTCCTCTGTTTTTATTCTGGCTTGTTTCACGAGCGAGTGACGCAATCTTTGTAAACCAATAGCGTTCAGCTGCGTGTCTTGCTCCGCTTTTTGGTACCCTTTTGTTGTGCTAGGTAACCTTTGCAAAGGGTACGCAAAAAGTGGTATGGTACGGTTTGTTTTTAGGTATCTTTTGACAGTGGAAACGGCCATAAAAGCGCACCGAACCGTACCGTACCGTACCATACTGTACCACTCAGTGGAAACCGGCCATTATATGTGAGTCCTATCTCACACTCAATACACTACAAGTACTATGGTATAAATACAGCACTACAACATACAAAAGAGAGAGATCGACTCAGAAAATCACTTACCAGTTTAATAATGATTTGATTAGCTGTAATTAGAAATTACACTGTTTTTCTCCTTTAAGGGATTATTATGCAGTCTCTGTCGCCATCTTGTGGATAGACAATGTTAACTGTCTTTGCTCTGCTCAGTGACAGGCTAATGGCCACCAACATGCTGTCTCTCCGAATTTATAAATATTTAAAATAGGCACTATCCTTATAAGTAAACTGCATAGTTGCAATTTAAACAACTACGTTCTCAGCCAAAAAAAAGCCTCATAAGTACATTATGTTGTCCAACAGCTGCAATATTTGTCAAACTGTAGAGTGTCCTCTGTTTGTCGCTGTATGTGGGTGGAGTAATACACAAGGGTGAAGGGTTAAGAGGCTGTACGAGTGCTGTTATTTGCAGAATATCGCACTACTATCAGCCAATCAGATTCAAGAACCAGACAGAACTGTTGCATAAATGTTATATATTGTGTGTGTGTGTGTGTGTGTGTGTGTGTGTGTGTGTGTGTGTGTGTGTATATATATATATATATATATATATATATATATATATATATATATATATATATACACACACACACACACACACACACACAGTTTGTTTGCTGATATGTTTTCATTTCTTGTGAAAACGGAGAAATACTTCAGGAGTGTGTAGTTTGGCAACTTTCAGTAATCTTTTATTTGGATGAACGACTGTTGCACAACACCATAAATCACATTGCACAAGCAAAGACTGATTCTTAAGGCTATAACCACACTCCTCTTAAAGCTACTCACCTCCTTTTTTTTCTTTCTTTCTTGCTTTCTTTTTTTTTCTAGACTTGCAAAATCGATTTCATGTGTGAATTGTGATAACCACAAATGAGTGTTTGCTATCCTTTCCTACAAGATGAAACGATGCATTCATTATCAAGCCCAGGCCTATGGGAGTGCAATGCCACGCTATGTTACCACCATTTGTCAGGTTTTCAACATGAAACCCGGCGGTGGGAAGAAGGGAGGGAGAAACGCATTCTTTTGTCTACCTTAGACCTAAGTGCATTTTTCTTGACACTGTGTTCAGTATGAATCATTTACTATACAGATGAACCCAATAGGCGCCACTCTCGCGCACTGTCTCCCATGCTTCACTTGGTGCAGAGGACGACCATTCTCTCCCTGACTGACAGCAGCTGTGTGTTTGTGATGTAATATTCATAATGTGTCACATAGTAATACATCAGTTTGAGCATAATGCAGATTTTATGTCTGACAGGGTTAGGCGAGTGCTCAGGTCATGGCAGGACTGGCCTTGGGCTATGCACTTCTCTGAGAGCTAAAAAAATAAATAAATAAAAAATTCCTAAAAGAAAAATACGAGCCGTAATGACGCTGTGAAATATCGCACGCCTCTTTGCTCTCTTTCAATTAGTCAAATGAAATAAACAAGCGTAAATACACTCGGCTGTATTTTACAGCAGTCGCTCGGCTCATTCATCATTGTTTACTTCTGGGGCTCGAGGACTTTTTTTTGTCATATTTTTTTCTTTTATAGCTGAAGAAGTACAGCGCTCGACACGACGACAGCCATCTGTATGTCCTGTCTCTCTGGAACGCTCTCCAGCCCAATGCTGTCTGTGATTGCATGCTTGTCTCTTGACATCATGACGTGTGTGTGGGCTTAAATATCTGTGTTTGCTGAAGATCAGAAAGTTTAGGGCCAGTTTTGCCTGGGGTGCTTTAAACAACACTTGCTGCAGAGCTGCTCCAACCATCTGTTAGATCAGCACAAACAGTTTCGCAATCGTCAGGAAAACACCTGCATATTTTTCCGCTAACGGTGGCTGTTATTATGTTTGTTTGTAATTGAATCATAACCGTAAACAAAACAAATCCGTACCGCTGTCTGCTTTGTCACTCTTCAGGAATTTGGTACTTTAATAGTTGTTTTTCTAAACAGTAACATTATTATTGCAATTGTATTTATTTAGGGTATGGGATTTAAGGAAAGTAACTTTTAAGTATTCAACTTTGGCTGCACAGTTTGTTCCACTGATAAGTGCATTTACTGTTACATATATGTAACCAGAAGTTTACACTACCTGACAAAAGTATTGTCGCTCATCAAAGTTTTAGGAACAACAAATAATAACTGCACTTCTAGTTGATCAGATTTGGCTTATATGAAGGCCTCTGTCAGGCTCGGACAGAAAACAGAGAGTTTTGCAGTTCAAATAAGGAGTTTATTTAGAATAAGGATAACAAAGACAGCTGCCGTTCCTCGACCACCCGTGGGAGAACGCAGACTGGCAAATGGGTGTGGAACATCCACCTCAGCTCCCTCGGCGCGGAGCGAGGGCTGGAGCTGGCGAGCGCAGGTGAGGAGCTGGGTTTCATCAGCGAGATGACTGCGCAGATCACAGGTAGGCAAAAATAAAGATTAAGAGAACAAATAACCGGACTAGACTAGACGGGAAAAAGGGTTATTCATGCATTGAGAGAGCGTCCGTAACTTTAATGAACACAATCATCTGACAACATGTGATAAGATAAGACAAGTATAAGTAGAGAGGCGAATCAGATCCAAAATAGAAACAGGTGATCAATGCATGTGCGCTAATGCTGATTGTAAGAGGGAACAGCTGAAGTGAACAGAAACTGGTTAGATCAAACCTGACTCATGACAGTACCCCTCCCCCGAGGAGCGCCCCCTGGCGCTCCCAGAGAGAGAGGCTGTGTAGATCGAGAGAAGTCCTCGATCAGCGAGCGGTCCAAGATGTCCCGGGCCGCCACCCAGCTCCTCTCCTCCGGACCGTATCCCTCCCAATCGACTAGATACTGAAAACCCCTGCCACGGGGACGTGCGGCAAGAATCTTTTTGACAGTGAAGATGGGGGCATCTTCGACAAGAGCGGGATGGGAGGAGGGGGAAGGTTTGGAGGGAGCGCGAATAACGGGTTTGATACACGAGACGTGGAAAACGGGGTGAACGCGCTGCAAAGAGCGGGGTAATCGGAGGCGAACAGCCGTTGGATTGATTATCTTGGATATAGAAAAGGGACCTATGAATCTTTGAGTGAGTTTACGAGAAGACTGTAACGGAAGATTACGAGTAGAAAGCCAGACTTTCTGGCCGCAGACATAGCGCGGAGCTTTGACGCGATGCCGATTAGCATTGCGACGTGTTCGTTCGCGAGACTTGAGTAATGACTTGCGCGCTCTCTGCCAAGTGCGTTGGCAGCGTCTGATGAAAGCTTGTACCGAGGGTACAGACGCTTGGGATTCTTGAGAAGAAAATAGGGGAGGTTGATATCCCAAGCAACAGTGGAAGGGGGAGAGACCAGTGGATGATGTGGGCAGTGAGTTATAGGCATATTCCGCCCATCCCAACTGCTCGCACCATGAGGCTGGATTGTGGGCGACTAATGTGCGGAGAAGACGGCCAAGAATCTGGTTAACGCGTTCGGCCTGCCCGTTGGTTTGGGGGTGAAACCCAGACGATAAACTAACCGTAGCCCCAATCTGCCGGCAGAATTCCTTCCAGAATTGAGAAGCGAACTGCGGACCGCGATCGGAAACAACGTCAGAGGGTAAACCGTGGATCTTGAAGACATTATCGAATACAATTCGAGCGGTCTCTTTCGCCGACGGGAGTTTGGGTAGAGGGATGAAGTGTGCGGCTTTGGAGAAACGATCAACTACCGTGAGAACGACAGTATTACCGGCCGAAGGGGGTAACCCTGTGACGAAGTCTAAAGCGATATTAGACCACGGACGTGAAGGAATGGGGAGAGGTCGCAAAAGACCGGCAGGAGGAGAGTTGCTAGATTTAGCTTGAGCGCATACTGGACAGGACAAGACAAATCGGCGAATGTCGTGGGCCATGGATGGCCACCAAAAGTGTTGCGAAGCGGCGGCGAGTGTGCCTTTAATGCCGGGATGGGCAACGAGTCTGGATGAATGAGTCCAACGCAGAACCGCTGGGCGTACGGATCTGGGAACGAATAATTTTCCCTTCGGACAGCCGTGAGGAATAACAGCGCGAGTCAATGCCTTTTTTACCTGGCGTTCTATGTTCCAAATAACCGCGCCTATTACTCTCCCTTCGGGGAGAATGGTCTCGGTAGGTTGCTCGTCTTCGGTGGTAATAAATTGACGAGATAGCGCGTCCGGTTTAACGTTCTTACTACCGGGTCTATAGGAGATGGTGAAATCAAAACGGCTAAAGAAAAGAGCCCATCGCGCTTGTCTGGCATTGAGTCGTTTGGCAGATCGAATGTAGGTCAAATTTCGGTGGTCGGTCCACACTATGAATGGTACGGATGAACCCTTGACGCCATTGACGCCATTCTCCGATGGCCAGACGAACCGCAAGGAGTTCGCGATCTCCTACGTCATAATTTCGCTCAGCGGGAGAAAGGCGATGAGAGAAAAAGGCACACGGATGTACCAGATCATCCTCAGCCCTTTGCGAGAGGACCGCTCCAACGCCCACGCTAGACGCGTCTACCTCGAGGATAAATTGGCGTGTGGGGTCGGGGTTAACAAGGATGGGAGCGGAGGAGAATAACTCCTTAAGGCGATCAAAGGCAGCTTGGGCCGCCGGGTTCCACGTGAATGGGGTCTTAGTGGAAGTTAACGCGGTTAGCGGAGAGGCAACCTGGCTAAAATTCCGGATAAAACGGCGATAGAAATTAGCGAAGCCGAGGAACCTCTGTAACGCGGTGCGAGAGTCGGGCTTAGGCCATTCTATTATTGCTCGAACCTTAGCGGGGTCCATACTGACCCCTTCAGCAGAGATTACGGAACCCAAGAAGGTGACAGATTTGGCGTGAAATTCACATTTCTCGGCCTTAACAAAAAGGCGGTTCTCGAGCAGGCGCTGTAGGACGCGACGGACGTGCTGGACATGAACGGAGAGATTGGGGGGAGAAGATTAGGATATCGTCTAGGTAAACGAATACAAAGATATTGAGCATGTCCCGAAGAACATCGTTAACCAGAGCTTGGAAAACGGACGGAGCGTTAACTAGGCCGAAGGGAAGAACCCGATATTCAAAGTGGCCGAGCGGGGTATTGAACCCCGTCTTCCACTCGTGTCCCTGTCTTATCCGCACTAAGTGATACGCGTTTCGTAAATCCAATTTGGTGAAAATCTTTGCGCCCTGCAGAACATCGAAGGCTGAAGCCATAAGAGGTAAAGGATAGCGGTTCTTGACAGTAATGTTATTTAACCCTCTATAATCTATGCAGGGGCGCAAAGATCCGTCCTTCTTCTTTACGAAGAAAAACCCTGCTCCAGCCGGAGAGGTGGACGGGACTATGGTTCCCGCTGCGAGTGATTCGGTAAGATAAATTTCAAGTGCCCTGCGTTCGGGAGCGGATAAGGAATAGAGCTTACCGCGGGGCGGGGTGCTCCCCGGAATGAGATCAATGCTGCAGTCATACGGGCGGTGCGGCGGGAGAGAGGCGGCCCGGGAACGGCTAAACACCGATCGCAGATCGTGATACTCCTCTGGAACACCGGATAAATCACCGGGCTCCTCCTGTAACACAGGAACAGAAGAAACAACCGGCACAGCAGAAACGAGGCATTTAACATGACAAGGTACACTCCATGATAATATTGTCCCCTTGGACCAGTCTATGTGTGGGTTATGTTGAATGAGCCAGGGATGACCCAGTACTATGGGAGTGAAAGGAGAGCGAAATAACTTAAAGGTGATTGTCTCCCTGTGATTGCCAGAGACGGTGAGGCTCACAGGAAGTGTAACGAAGTCGATCCTGGTGAGAGGACGTCCGTCGAGGGAGTACATGGTGAGGGGAGGGTCTAGAGTCTGAAAAGGTATCTTATTGTCTTTAGCCCATATCTCATCCATAAAGTTACCCTCTGCTCCCGAATCGACGAACGCCGTACAGGAAATGGATGAATCCTTCGTGTGTATCGTGACGTCCATGGACGAACGGGACAGGAGTGATGGGGAGAAAGTTGATGCGCTCGCCAGTAATCCCTTATCTACTGACGAGCGAGGTCTCTTTACTGGGCAAACTTGTGCGAAATGTCCAGCGCCTCCACAGTACATACATAGTCTCGCCGCGAGGCGGCGCTGTCGCTCCGCGGGTGAGAGATGTTTGGCACCCAGTTGCATGGGCTCAGCGACGGAGAAGGACGTCAGTGATGCAGGACCCGGATGAGGAAGAGTGGGCGTTGGAGCAGAACTGCGGACACGGTTGCGTCTGTCCACTCTGTGAGCCAGTTCGACCAGAGGATCGAACAGAGTGGGAAGATCATGAACCCACAACTCGTCCTTAACTTCAGCGTTGAGGCCTTCCAGAAAACGGGCTGTGAGAGCGGGCTCGTTCCAGTCGCAGGTGGCAGCCAGAGTGCGGAACTCAATAGCATAGTCCGCTGCAGATCTTCCTCCCTGGCGAAGAGTGGAGAGGCGACGCGAAGCCTCGCGTCCATAAACTGAGCGGTCGAACACCTTTATCATCTCCTGCTTGAAACTGGGGAAGTGATTACAACAATCAGAATTGGCCTCCCATAGAGCCGCTCCCCAGTCTCTGGCTCGCCCGGTTAGCAGGGAAATTACAAACGCCACTCTGGCGCGATCATTAGAGTAGGTGTTGGGCTGGAGGGATAAAACCACCTCGCACTGAATCAAGAAGGCCCGACACTCAGTGGACTGACCTGAGTAGTGCGGGGGGTTGTTGATCCGCGGTTCTGGAGGATGGTGAAAAGCAGATGCCGGGGTGGTACCGCTACTTAGACCCCGCAGCTGGGCGGTGAGCTTGATGACCCGAGCAGATAAACTCCCAAAGGCGTGCTTTGCGGCTACCAGCTCTTGCTCATGCCGACCCAGCATAATACCATGCATCTTCGCGATGGAGAGTAAGGGGGACTCCGTTGGCGGTTCCATACCGGGAGGTTTGGTCAGATGATTCTGTCAGGCTCGGACAGAAAACAGAGAGTTTTGCAGTTCAAATAAGGAGTTTATTTAGAATAAGGATAACAAAGACAGCTGCCGTTCCTCGACCACCCGTGGGAGAACGCAGACTGGCAAATGGGTGTGGAACATCCACCTCAGCTCCCTCGGCGCGGAGCGAGGGCTGGAGCTGGCGAGCGCAGGTGAGGAGCTGGGTTTCATCAGCGAGATGACTGCGCAGATCACAGGTAGGCAAAAATAAAGATTAAGAGAACAAATAACCGGACTAGACTAGACGGGAAAAAGGGTTATTCATGCATTGAGAGAGCGTCCGTAACTTTAATGAACACAATCATCTGACAACATGTGATAAGATAAGACAAGTATAAGTAGAGAGGCGAATCAGATCCAAAATAGAAACAGGTGATCAATGCATGTGCGCTAATGCTGATTGTAAGAGGGAACAGCTGAAGTGAACAGAAACTGGTTAGATCAAACCTGACTCATGACAGCCTCTAGATTATGCTTATTTTACCAAAATAAAATATGATCATGCCTTGATTTTTAATTATTTAATTAGGATAGTAAGGTCTGACTTTGCTTAGACAAAAGTCTTGTCACTTAATAGAAATAATGTGCAGTATAGAATGTAAAGTTATGGTGCAGTGGAAAAGAATTAATATTGTGTATGACTCCCATGAGCTTAGAGGACTGCATCTGTACATCTCTGCAATAACTCAAATAACTCATTAACAAAGTCATCTGGAATGGCAAAGAAAACATTCTTGACTCCCAGAGTTCATCAGCATTATTTGGATTCATCTTTAACGCCTCCTCTTTAATCTTACCCAAGATATGCTCAATAATGTTTATATCTGGTGACTGGGCTGGCCAATCCTAGAGCACCTTGACCTTCTTTGCTTTCAGGAACTTTGATGTGGAGGCTGAAGTATGAGGAGCACTCAAATGATCCTGCTGAAAAATCTACCTTTACCAAATGATCAACTAGAAGTCTTGCAGTTGTCACGTAGTGTAAATACACTCTAAAAAGCCACATAACCATTCTTACATAAACAGTCTTATGTTAATGTAGACTACACATTTCGTGTTTTAGGCTAGTTAGGGTTACCAAAATGATTTGTCTTTGCTTAATACCAGAATAATGAGACTGAGAATTGTATTTTTTTATTACTTTCTTGACAGTCAAAAGTTTGCATACACTTCCTTAGTATTTAGGAGCATTACCTTTAAACTGTATGACTTCTGTCAAACGTTTTGTGTATCCTTTCAAAAGGTTTTCAAAATAGTTTTATAGAATTTTGGCCCATTTTTTGGCCCGAGTCAGGTTTGCAGTCGGCCTTGCTCACAAACCGCTTTTCAGCTCTACCCACAAGTTTGAAATCACAGCTTTGTGATGGCCACTCTAAAACATTAGCTAAGCTTTGATTTTCTGGCTGATATCTTAAGATTTTAGTATGTATATATTTCTACATAATGTTCTTTTGTCATGATGCCATCTATTCTGTGAAGTGCACTAGTCCCTCCTGCAGCAAAACAGCCCCACCAGATGTTCCTGCCACCCCCATACTTCACAGTTGGGATGGTGTTCCCTGACTTGTAAGCTTCCCCCTTTTTCCACCAAATGTAACAATGGTCATTATAGACAAGCAGTTCAATTTTAGATTTATCAGACCACAGGAATTAAATAAACAATCTAAGTCTTTTTTCTCTGTGTGCATTTGAAAACTATCTGAGTGGCCTTTCCACCCATGGATAATGACACTCTCTTACTAGCTTCAGCCAGCATCTTCATGGGATCTTTTGCTTTTGTTCTGGGGTTAATACACACATTCACACCAAAGCAGGTTCATCTTTGGGACACAGAACACCTCTTCTTCCTGACTGGTATGATGGCTGGACATTCCCTTGGTGTTTATACTTGTTTGAACAGATGAACGTGACACCTTCAGGCATTTGGAAATTATACTCAAAGATGAACTAGACATATGGAGGTCCACAATTCTCTTTCTGATGTGGTTAAGGCTTTAAATTATATAAACAGATATGCCTCAAATTAACTCAAATGTTGTCATTTTGTCTGTCAGATGCTTCCAAAACCATGACACCATTTGGATTTTACCAGAGGCATAATAATCTTAGTGTATGTAAACATTTGACTGTCAAGATAGTAATAAAACAAATATTTTAAAAAGTCTATTTTATATGGTATTTAGAAAAGAGAAATTATTTTGGTAATATTAACTGACCTAAAACAGGAACAGTTAAAAGGTTATGCCTTTTTATACAGGCTATGTAAACTTTTGGTTTCAACTAATAACTGATTTCATTCATCTTTGCCATGATGACAGTAAATAATATTTTACTAGATATGTTTCAAGATACTATATTCAGCTTAAAGTGACATTTAAAGGTTTAACTAAGTTAATTAGATCAATTAGGCAAGTTAGGGTAATTAGGCATGTATAATGATGACTTGTTTTGTAGAAGATAAAAAAGTAATATATATTTATGGGGGCTAATAATATTGACCTTAAAATGTTTTTAAAAAAATATTATTTTATTCTAGCTGAAATGAAACAAATAAGACTTTCTCTAGAAGAAGAAATATATAGTAAATAATGTGAAAAAAAAATCCTTGCTCTGTTCAGCATTATTTGATTTTCAATTAACTAAAAGAAATAAAACTTTCCCCAGAATAAAAAAAAAAATATTCTAGGGAATAATGTGAAAATGTCCTTAGTCTGTTAAAAAACATTTGAAAAGGATTTTTTTTTAAATAAAGCTTAACTGCTTTTGGGATACTATTTTAAAAATTATTTCTGTTTTTGGGGGTATTTCAATCTCCCCTTGCCCACTGATTGCCATTTTTGGAATTTTTCCTGTGTCATGTAAACAAAGATGCAATCTGATTGCATAGCTTTTATTTTGCTCCTGGCCAAACGGCTAACATTGCTTAGGTGGAAGGATCAGAAACCTCCAACCCCAACACAGTTGATGTCCTCTTCTTCCTAAAGTTAGACTTCCTAAAGTTTCCTAAAAAAATAGAC